>JAJEJO010044210.1:0-203603 GCA_020662805.1 Glaucomys volans | reverse complement strand
AAAAAAAAAAAAAAGCTGACCAAAACACCTGCATAAAGACTACCTAGCAAACTGATGAAAAATTAAACAGGGCTGTTCAAACCATGCCTGGGTTATGACACATACACACACACGTGGACACACATACACATACGCTCACATGCACACACACACTTTCTCATTTTACTTAATTTTTAGCATTTATTATTTTAACGTGGAAAGTACAGAAAGACAGGCAGAAAGAAAATTCACACTGCAGTCCCAGGTAAATTACTAATTACAATCGTAGTTTATTTCCTCTAATTCTAGATCTACTCATTCTATATTAACAAACATTTACTGACCACTGGTTTCTATATAAGGCACTAGGAAAAAGTGGAAGTTACTTATAGTCTGTTGAATTATTAGGGAACACTCATTAAATAATCCAAAAAGATAAAAGAATGCTAAGAAACTTGTCTCAAATGCCTTTAGAGATTCTGTGAATTTGATGAAATGTTATGGAGTGATGAGGGAAGTAGATTACATAAAGTTCATTACTACCTTGAATCTGTAAAATGCTTAAGAAAATGTCTAAACAGACAGAACAAATGAGAAACTGAGGAATCCTAAATGGCATCAAGACACTCGATACTCTGGGGTTTAGGAGGTACACAGGAAATGAAGAGCATAGGCATAACCTTAGATGGGGATTTTTATTCTTGTTTTCACTTTTTTCCAAGGATCTAAAGGCAAAGAATTAATATTAAACACTCCACTATTCTTCTGTAATTGCACACATTATTATCCTAACACACTCCATTTTCTTGAGGTAATTGGGGTAGATTAGCTGTCATGAACCCCAGAATACAAGCTGGGTTTGGATTGACTTGCCCACAAGTTGCTGCTCTCTTGATGAATCTCCTATATGCATCACTGCTGTACCATTTCCTCCTCTGGTATTGGCCCAGAGGAGCTCCCTGCCCCCAGGTGGACAGACTTGCCTGATGCAATCCAGACTTAACTAGAGATCTCTTATGCTAATGAATCGTTATAGGCCAGACCTACAGAACCAACAGATAGCACAGTCAGCTTGGAGAACCACTCTCTCTATTCAATCATATGGGCTGTACCTGCAAGAGTTTGCTTGGGTGTTTCAGTGTTAGCCCAGTAGTGGGGGATTCAAGACCTCTTTGGTTTTTTGTGAGGAGTGTGTGTGTTAAATGAGCAGACCCTTCAGACCTTGGGAAACTGCAATGCCAAGTGTGAAACTGCAGATCCCACATGACTCCCTGTAGAGATGGCAGACATGGACCACTCCTGCTTGCCTCTTCCACCATCTTCTGACCTCCCCACCTTGTTTCTCTCTGACCTCTGCAGCCAGTGTGAGCATGACAGTAGGGCTTAGTAAAAACCCAGAACTTCAGACTTCCCATGGCCTGGCTAGACTATTCCCATAGCCTCAACCCTGCTCCCCAGAACTATTATGAAGTCCAAGTGACACTGTGGATGTGAAAGGACTTTTAAAACACAAGTGCTAGTATTGAAAGGTTCTTTGGATTTTTTAAGGCAGCTTAGAAGTGAACATGACTTCTCTGCCTGTGATTGGCTCTGAGCCTCTGACTGCTGTCACCTGAGTGATGCATGTGCTTCCTACAGTGTCATTGATGCTTCCGTAACTACATTTCTGAGTTTCCTTGGGATCCCTGATTTCTGGATTGGGTTTGTAGGAAAGTAGTTATCTGTAACCTATTTTGATTTTGCCTTTTAAAATTTCCTAGGTAAGCACTGCCTGAGGAATTGGTATAGCATGTGAGCAGTGGGCAAGCTTGGCAGATGTCCAAATGTGCTCTGATTGTCAGATAATTTGTAAAACTCATAAAAAGAAGTCAGCATAAGGTCAATTTTCTTGGGGAAGTAAACTTAGTCCCCAGGAGCTCCGGGGAGATCAGTTGATAGAAGTTGATTGAATACATCAAGGAAGAAACAGGCAGGAGGGTTTTGTAGAGACGCAGAGCATCTTTGTGCTGGCAACTTCCAATCTCTTTGGCATTGACTCCAGTGCAATGAGTCCAGGAAGCTCAAAAAAGGTAGGGCTATAAAAATCTGTGGCAGGAAGTGGCTCTTACCTCCAGGGGAGAAGCAGGTTAGCTGGGCCTGTGGAGGTAAGGCCAATTACTGTGATATTAATCAGAAACATCTTCCTGCTCATACAAGTCAGAAAACTTTAATTTTGATACTTATGTTTCAGTAATTCCAGATAGTTTTCTACTTTTATTCCCTAACACTGTACCATTTTTCAAATCTCATATCCTCTTCCAATAAATACCCTTTCTTACAAAGAGCTTTCTTTTTCCATTGAAATGATTTATAAACCCTAAAATACATAAACAAAGGTGTTTATTGCTACATTGGATTAGTGAAAACTTGGAGACAATGTAAAATGTTCTTCAGTAGATGTGCATTATGTAAATTTTGGCCTACCTGTATAATGTAGTGCTTCACAGTTATTAAAAAGAATGAGGGGCTGGGATTGGTGGCTCAGAGGTACAGCACTTGCCTGGCATGTGGCAGGCACTGGATTCAAGTCTCAGCACCAGATATAAATAAGCAAATTAAATAAAGGTCCATCAACAACTAAAAAAATATTTAAAATAAAAAGAATGAGGTAGAACTAGATGTACTGATATAGAAAGACATTTATGGTATTGGATTGTATGACTATTTATAGTAAGATCCAATTTTGTGAATATATTTTGAATATTATATGGTTATATAAATTTAGAAAATGTACTATAAAGAGTAGCCACCAAACCATGATGAGTGTATCCCTGTAAAGGTGAAAGCTGTAGAGACAAAAACTCCTTTTCTTAGCCATGTATGTATGTAGGGATATGAAGCATTTAGTTTTTTTCAGTGAGCATACATGTTTTTTAGAATTAAAATTTATTTAAAATTAAACACCAAAAGAAAGAAAAAGAACACTAGAGGCAGGAGATACCATAATTTCCTAATATTGATTCACTGCTATTCAGATTGAGCCATAAATGTTTAGAAATGCTGAAAATCAGATTTCAGAGCATTCCAGTGATACTCCACATAGTCCTGTTTAAGAAGTTGAACTATTGGAACCCACATCAACATGGATGAATCTCTAAGGCATCTTGCTGAGAAAAGCTAGTCTCTAAGTTACATATTACATGACTCCATTTGTCGAAAATCCTCGAAATGACACAGTTATGGGGACAGAGAAGACATCAGTGAAGATTTGGGAAAAGGGGCAGCCCAGGGCAATTATATTCAGTGATACATGTTGAGTGATGGAAAGATTTACATCGTGGTTGTGGTGAACATGAAATTAACTTGCTAGAATTTGGGAGAACTCTATATACAAAAAAAGTCAATTTCATTGTATGCTAATTTAAAAAGATTTTTTTTAAATTTCCAAATATTTATTGGCAGTTTATTTTATTTTTTTTTAAGTTGTTGATGGACCTTTACTTTATTCTTTTTATGTGGTGCTGAGAATTGAACCTAGTACCTCACACATACTAGGCAAGTGCTCTACCACTGAGCCACAACCCCAGCCCCAAAAGATATTTTTAAAAAAGCAGAAACTAAAGGAACAGGAAGCCAAGGAAGATCATATGGCTGGCACCACATAAGCCAAGGCTGCAGTTTTCCTGTTGTTTAGCACCCATGTCCACCCCTGGCTGCAGGGCTTGCTGTTCTTGGCAGGGGTAGCCTCACCCTCACCTCTGCCTGGGGCATCATTTCCTCATCCAAGGACTGTAAGGAATGGACTAGTTTCTATTTGAGCAAATCACATAGGAGGAAGCCCAGCAGCTTTCAAGGCTTTATATTGGGCTTACATACATCTTCTTTGGAGACCTAGTTCCTCCCTATAAATTCTACCAGTGGAATCTAATTTTGCTCATGGGCATTACATAGAATAAACTCAACCCCTCTTCTATAATACCACTCTTGAAATACCTGTGCATAGCCATCCTCTCTCTCCTGTTTTTCTATCCCCAGCTGTTGTAGTTTGGATGTTGAATGTCTCCCAAAAGTCCATGTGTTAGCTCAGCCCAAAGCTTGGTGCTGTTGGGAGGTGCTGCGGACATTCAGGAGCTGGGAGGTCTTTTTGCTCACTGAGGAGGGCATGTCCTTCAAAGGGGATGGTAGGACCTCAGCTCTTTCCTCTCTCCTTTTGTTTCCCCACCATGAGTGAATGGTTTTGTTCACCCACATGCTTCCACCCTGGTGTGCTGCCTCACCACAGGCTCAGAGCAACTGGGCCAAGTGATCATGAACTTGAACCTCTAAAACTGAACCAAAATAAACCTTTCTTCTTTATAAGTTGATTATGTCAGGTATTATAGTGACAGAAAGTCAACTAACACTATATTACCTTCTCTTCTCTGAGCTGCTGCTTTTCTGATCATGTTCCATTCTGATTTCTAGACCCTCCACTTCTCTGTCCTCTTTTGTCTATTGTCTCTAAAAATGCATTGGCGAGAGGTGAATGTGTTTCTCTGTCCATGAATGGAGAGAGTGGAACTGGTCAGTTCCCTTGCTGATCCTTATACAGGTTTTCTCTTAATGTCACTGATGATCACACCCCTGTTCCTAGAGGCCACTATTTAGATACTGTTTTCACACATGTTGCTGCAAAGCCTCATCTTCCTCATCATGGTCAGCACAAGTTGATTGTCTTTCACTGTGGAAATCTGCATTGATTCTATTCATTTTGTCTTTCCAGGGTTGACCATCCCAATAATCTGGATCATTTTGCATCTTTTGGGATTCTGATACCTGCCATATCCACCATTCCTCCTAGTCCCAGTCTCAGGCTTAGGCATGCCAGGTCTTCACCTAAATTAGGACTTAGTTCCTCTTTCCAAAAGACTTCAAGAAAGGAGAGAGAGATTTTCATTTCATTTTGGCCCCCTCACCTCTGACTCATTGGGATAGCCTGTTCCACAAGAAAAGAGATGCCAGTGTGCCTTAAGGTTTCCTCTGCCTGGGTTCCTTTCTGAGAAGACTCTTGAGTTTTGAATGTTGTCACTCTTTATTTGTGACTGTTAATTGTATGTCTTAATGCTAGTTTGGGTGCTGGGGCAGGATGGCGCCGCATAAATACAAGTTATCGTCCTAATTAGCATCATTGCATACTTAAGCAGATTTGAAACCTTGTGGCCTCTTCTGGCACTTCATAGGTGTGCAGTTATTATGAAGTTACCACACATCTGGATGTCTTATTTCCATAATTGCTGCACTTGAAAGGTGACTATGGGCCTGTTCTGGAATGAAAAGGTGTTAATTATATTAATAGGAATTCTGAAGCAGCTTCCTTCAGTGGATCCTGGAGGAGTGTGTGTCCTGGAAACTACAGAGAAAGCAGGTAGCCAGCGACCTGCTGCCAATGTAAGGGCAAAAGGACATGACGAGAAGTAGAGATTCTGTAGAGAAAAGTGAGAAAATCAAATTATAAATGGCCAAGGAAGCAATTTGTTGGTGTGATTAAAAGGTGCACTTGATATAATGAGGTAAATTAAATAGGCCAGGGACTCAGGATAATTTGCTCTGGACATAGTGCCCTATGGACTTTCTCCAGTAGGATACCTTCTTCCAGTAGATTCTTAGGATGTGAGGGTAAATGGAAATGGTGCTAGGTTGTCCTTTTTCTTCCCTTCCTGGAAATCAGAGGCTAATTTCCAAACTCCTTTTTTTTGCTTTATTTTCTTTTCACCAAAATAAATAAACCAGATCACCTTAAAGCGAAAATTAGGTGCTGCTCCATCAAATCACAAACTTGGAGACACCATGGAGAGGGCCTGGCATACAAATGCAATGCCATCAGACACTGACCTTTGTCACGTAGGCATTCCTAAACTGATTGGGTAACAGATTGTGTTCAATTTGAAACCCTTACAGAAAACGTTTTCCTGAGTGTCCCACAGCGCTGCTCCTGATGGAATGAGAAGGGGAACTGTCTTCTGCCTCTGATTGCCAGTCTGCCTAATGCTGTCCCTGTCTTCTGGGCCTTTCACTGTGTCTCTCCCAAAACATGTCCTGTCAAAGAGGACCATTTCTAAATGGCCTCAGAACAGTGAAACTGTTCATCCTTAAATCAAGGTGATGTGACTAGGCAAGCGAAAAAAGAAATATCATTAAAAACTGCTTAATATTTTTTTAAAATGTACTTTACAGATGACCACCAAAATACGTTTTTCACGTGAGCTTTTTCTTTTATTCAGAAATCTTCAGTTGTTCTTCTAGTGACTGCCAACTTCTTTACCCTGAAGTCTGCCATTCACGTAGTATTTATTTTTCACTCTGTTAGCTGAGAAGGTTATCTACAATATTATTCTACCAAATATGTATTCTTGTATATGTGCAAGTGTGTCAATATAACTTTCTTTAACTTAAGGTTAATGCATTTTCCAACAAATTTTGGATAATCTAGTTGAAGAAGAGAATTGGGAATTGTAGCAGGCAGGCATTTCAATCAAAGATTCTAAATTGCACTTCAGTTAATAATGAAATTCTTGCAGGAATTAGCTGCAAACTTGTATTCAAGAATGGAATTTGAAGTGTTGTCCATATTGATTTGTGAGGTATAATGGTACTACTCGTGATTGGAATACTGTGGATTTGCTGCCTGCAGAGAAAAAGAGAGTAGATTAGAGCAGTCTCTTCTTGGGAGCCCAAGCAGCAGGCAGGGCCAACTCACAGCTCACGTGGTCAAGGGCTCAGCTAGTGGGGGATCCACAAGCCCAGTCACTGGGCATGGTGATTCCTCCTGAAAGATGTTGAAGACTTGGTTTCATATTATTGAATATACATGTGCATTATTTATATTTATTTGCAAACATAAATATATGATACACACACATATTTACATATTGTATATATTTTATTTAGAAAAAAAAATCCATTCTTTAATTGCAAAATACCCTATTCAGTACCAAGAACACCTCATATGCAATTTCAGTGTCTCTGAAAACTATTTTCACCAAAGACACCAACATGTGTTCTAGAAGTTACTGAATAGATTAAGCATTTGTATCAGAAGTGCCTGTTCATTACAGAATGGCATGATGTCTGCTTTCCTGTTTATATTTAATTGGAGTTTAACTCTTTGAAGAAACCAATGAAGAGTTTATATTTAAGTTTTCAAAAATTGATTGTCATAAGTTCACCTGTAGTTCATCTTAATTCTTCAAATTACCCGAGACTCCCCCAACTCCTGAGTTTCTTTTAATGTTCCCACTTTTTCTGTGTAACCAAACTGATACTGTCATCCTTCTGAAAAGAGAAGGGCTTTACCTTGGGAATACCTGTGAAAAATATCTCCATTATACACATTTTGTAGTCTCTAGGCACTGAATATATGATGTCAAGCTGTACTTTAATAAAAACATATCATTTAAACCATCAGAAAATTGTAGGCTGCACTGTGAAGAAATCAGGGACATTCTCACCACCGAAACAAGCCCTACTGGTCCTTGCCTGTCTCCCGGCCAGCGTAAACGATCTCGTTTGGGTGGGTAATTACCTCCTTCAGAAAGTCGACCATTTATTTTTACGCTTGTGGCTCTCGTGTTTTTCCAAGGGAATGTTTAAGTACAACACTTCCTCTGCTCAAGAGTGCAGTATGCATAGTTTGTCATGAGATGCTTATTGGAAAACAAGAAAACCAGAGTCTCTCCTAAGAGCACAGTGTTTGAGGTAGAGGAGGGAAGTGCCCTTGTGTTGCCTTTGATGAAATGGAGAGGAAAATGCTGGCAAATAGAGCCCCGGAGAGGGAGGTGGCCTTCACCTCAAACTTGTGCTTTTGCTTATACTCCCCATCATTGTTGCTATCTGTCCAAACCCCAGCCATCCCTCAGGGCCCCTTGCCATTCCTGCCTGCCCTCTGCCTAGCAGAGTCAACCCCCCCTCTGCTGTCTGTGCCCTGTGCGTTCGCTCCCTTATTCGGCAGTTAGTCCTCTACACATGATGGTAGTTCTCTACACATTGTTTTCTCTGATTCTTGACCTTTTGTTAATTTTTTTTTTTTTTAATCTTCCCTCCCTGCCCCAGTAAGACTGGGATCCTTTTATAGTTCTGTGTCTTTGTTTAGCTCTGAGCATAGAGTACATAGGTCTTTGTATGGTTCTGGGCACAGAGTACACACTCACTATATTTGATAAAAGATCTTATAAAGGCAACAGGTGTTCAGCAGTCCTCCTCAGTCAGTTTATCTTTTTTATTCTGCAGACAGTTGACTAACGGCCATTGGATGGTAGGTGTATTGACACAACTAGATGTTTTCTCCCCAGGGCAAGACCAGCACCTTGTGTCCCCTTGATTTCCTAGCATAGGCTGGGCACGTAGGAGATTGCCAGAACCTGCTCCATGAATTGAAGGAACAGAGAGGCTTGCCTGTGTGTTGCTAAGGCCCCAGCTGGAGTCACTGTGGCTCAGAACCCTGAGCTTGGGCTGACATGTCTTCCTAGTGGGCTCAAACTGCAGTGACAGGCACTCGTGATTCCTCAAAGCAAAATAATGGAAATTCTGCTGGATCGTGGAACAGCTCAGAAACTCCAGGTGCAAGTTTTGCTGTCTTCTCAGTTTATGACCCCAAGAAAGTAACTGCCCTGTACGACCCACAAGGAAGAAGGGAAAACATTTCAAATTTGTTTTTTCCTATTTCTCTTTATTCCTTGGTTCTTTTGAATTGCCATTATTTTGCTTGTAGCTTTTTGTTGACATAATAAAGACACCCTTAATGCAACCCCTTCCATCATGTCTGCCCTTGACTCATCTACTTGTGCTTGTGGGAGTGAGGTTTGAATGGGGTAGGAGAATCTCATCAGACCTGCAGGTGTGATTGCAGCTAGGCATCTGGGGAGGCCGTGAGCCTGGCTGCAGTATTCCTATTCCTGGTCATCAGCTCCTGTCCAGCTGGTAAAGAATTTACTTTCTATGGTACAGTGGTGCTGACACCACTGGTATGTAGTCAATAGTACAAATCCTAATTATCAAGTGTTTATTTCTTTGTCTTATAGCTGAATTTAAATCTTCTCTCTCTAGATAGATATAATGTGCCCCTGTTTTTTTTTTGTTTTGTCATTGTGGTTCAGCTATAGGTTGTGGTTAATTTTTTCTTCTCTCAGACCAATACCTATCCCCCCTCTCATTCTCATGTAATTAATGAATGTCCTCAACCTGCATCCTTGAGGTATATATGTAAACACACATACATACACATATTGCACCATGGTTGGAGTTTGAAAGTCTATATACACAAAGCTATTGTGTCTGTATTAGTGCTCTTTTAGATACATATGTGTATTTTTTTCTTTATACAAATTATATTATTGATTTTGTTCTCTTTTTTAAAAATATTTTAACCTAACACTATACTTTTAAACTCCATTCATGTTGCTGTGTGAACATGTAGTTCTTTGCCTCTAGAATATATATCCAAGAGGGGACTTGCTGGGCCTTAGGGCATGGACATACTTTCTTTCCATCAGTACTGTCAGATTGTTTGGTAGAGTGGTTTTCCTGGGTTAGATCCTCTACAACAGTTCCTGAAGGTTCTTGGCTCCTGCACATCCTTCCCAGGTATTTATATCCCTTCTGATGGGTGTAAATAATATCTTATAAATTTAATTTGGCTTTCTCTGCAAATGTTTCTGCAGATTTTCTCTTCATAACCTTTGTCCATTCTTCTCTTGGTTTCTCTGGCTTTTTCTACTTGATTTACAGGCATTTCTTGTATATATAGATACCTAAATCTAGATCCAAAGGTGGCAATTATCATCTCCATGACTATTGTATCTGTCGATTTTATCTATGGTGTCCTTCATTCACCAGAAAAATATCAACCCTTTGCCTTTAATTTGTACTTTCAGAGCCTTGCTTGACAAGTTTTTTCCATATCCCTGTTCATAAAGATAACCTCCTACAATGTCCTTATCTTCACCTTAATTGTGAAATGTCATCCAGTAAATCTTTGACACTCACTTATTTCTTATTCAAGTAAAGCAAAAATCTTGAATATAATTGTAATATGTTTGCAATATAGTCTAGCAAACAGTACCTACCAAGTTTTATTCATCGTTTCTTATACCAGTGGTTTTCAAACTTTAGTGTTTTTGAGAACCACCAAGGAAGTTGGCAGAAATTCAGATTCTTGATTCCTGCATGAGACTTTGGTTCCTCAGATCTGAAATGGGGCTCAGAAATTTGCTTATCCAGAGCAGGTGGCTTGCAGTTAGTGCTTCTAGAGATGCTACTTACCTAGGTTGAATCATGGCAGATATCCTGTCCACATGATACAAATGAGGGACTTTGAACAAAGGAAATGCAGTGGAAAGTTACCTGCAACACCAGCCCCATCGCTGGGTACTGCAGTCATCTGAGGAATGGTTTTTCTGGGTGCAGGAAGCAAGGCTTCTATGAGGAAGAGTTGTTGAATATTTTATACCTACCCCTAGTTCTTTTCACACTAATGCTGAGTTTCCAACCAGCACTGATTCTTCTAAGGACTAGAAAAAGTTTTTCAGAGGCCATCACCAACCTAATTAACACCTCTCTTCTTTTAAAGGAGCCCCCTGAAGTAGCTAGTACAAATGTGAGATCTTAGGAGGAAGCACCTTCCCAGGGTGCAAGTTTTTTGCATCTTAAAGACAAAAAGTAAGAACTAGAGAGACCTGGCAGTTAAGATCCATGGACAATTTCCAGGCTTTAAAAAAAAAAAAAAAGAAAAGAAAAATGGAGTAACATGTAATTGCATTAAATTTATGAATCTTAAAACTTGTTCCATAGCAGCCTAAATGACATTTAAAGCAGGGTCTCTGATGATCAATTTAGGAGAATATTCAAAATTGAGAAGGATTCTTGTCCAGGACAGTGGAGTAGTCTTGTTTTCAGTGCCTGACCTAGATCACAGGGCCAGCCAAGGTTAGGGATGCCCTCAGTCCCATAGAAACTGGAGGAATGTATGTTAGGTTTATTTGGCTGCTAGGGATCCCATCACTCTGCTTGTCTTTGAAAATTGTGTTGTGATCCCAATAATTGGCTTGTATTATCACATTCATCATCACTATGGGGCAATAATGGTGACATCCCTGCATTTTAGTGTGTGGTTTACATGGAACTTCCTCCTAGATTATCTCATCAGAATGATGGCTGCCCTTTGTCAAGTGCCCTGGAGCAAGTGAGTGCTTCCTGTGCAGTGCCCTTAATCTTCCCAAGAAGATTAAGGAAACAAAAGCTCAAAACCTTTAGAAGAGTTTACAATAACTCACATAACCAGTAAGCAGCAGGACTAGAGTCAGAATTCAGGTAGCAAATTTTCCAATCATGTAGCTTCTTCAGAAATTTGAAGAAAATTATTGTTAATTGTTTATTTAATTTTATTATTACACCTTTCAACAAAATAAAAATGTAACATTTATGTCACTACTAAGTTTTATATTATGAGAAAGTTTTGTAGCTGTACACATGAAGAAAGCAGTATGGGATCAATAGATAAAAGCTTAGGATTTTTATTTATTAATCCAATGATTCTAGCTCTACCATTTTTAATTCACTGATTCTGGGAGAGTTATTTAATCTTTTTGAAGCTTAGTTTCCAGACTATGGATTGCATACAGTAATAATACCTAATTCCTGTAATTTCTATGAGGATTATATGACATATATATATACAAAGTGTTTAGGAAAGTGTCAGGTGCATGGTAAACACCCAGTAAATGTTGAGTGTTTCAAAAATGAATATGGTGGCATGATGGCCTTTGCCCTGGCAGATTATAGGCAATGGCATCTTGCTTTTACCATGACCAGGATTTGTCTAGTCTGGTAAAACAATACATGTAAAGATTTCTTCTTATTTAATAGAACTTAGATTCTCAGGGAGCCAGAAATCTACAGGTCTCCCTTTTGATCTGAGCTCTCCTAAAACTGACAACACTTAAACACTTTGTTCCTTCATTTTGTTTGTTTTTTGGGTCATTCTGGGATTGAACCCAAGGCCTCATGCATGCTAGGCATGTACTCTACCACCGAGCTATAGACCCAGCCCTAATACCATGTTCATTCTTGGTGAGTTGTGATAATCAGGCACATATGTTATGAAAAATACTTCCAGATCTTCTTGAGTCATTGAGAAAAGACTCAAAGACTCAGTTGAAAAGAAGTCCTAACTCCTCCTAGGATGGCAACCATCTGTTTTGAAGAGTATGAAGAGTACAGACTGTCACTTATCTGTGAAATGCTTGGGACCAGAAATGTTTCAAATTTCAGAATTTTTTTTCTTTTCTTTCTTTCTTTCTTTTTTTTTTTTTTTTTTGGATTTTGGAATGCCTGTGTACACCTAATGAGACATCTTGGGATAAGATATCTGGGGAAATCATATGTCTTATATATACCCAATACACATAGCCTGAGGTAATTTTATACAATATTTTAAATAATTTTGTGTCTCAGTAGCAACCTGTCACATGAGGTGTGGAATTTTCCACGTGTGGCATCCTGTTGGCACCCAAAACGTTTCAGATTTTGAAGCATTTTGGACTTCGGATTTTCAGATTTGGGAGACTCAACCTGTATAAATTGCAATCACAAGCCCTTCCATGTGTTAGTCTTTTAGCACTCCATCCCAGAGGAGATGAGAGACTAAGGCAGCCTGCAAGTTCCAAAGGTTGTCGTTTGTAATTTTATATTTAAGTAAGCACCCCATTTCTAGAAACCATGCAAGAAATACGTAGACTTGTTTTCATAGCCCTGTTAAGCCTGATCACATCTTTTCAGACGCAGTCCTTTATTTCTTTAAACCCACCATAATATAACTAGCAGTACTGATGCCCACATGCCATGATTCTTTTTTAAACCAAATTAACATATCCTGGAAGTCATATTTGAATCTCTGGATGTGATCATTGTCTTCTTCAGGTTATGGGGGGCATGGCTGATTAAGACCTCTTCATTCCAGATACAGCCCATTTTCTTTGCAAGCCATGGTTGGAAACACAAGTGTCTATCAACAGTGTCTGAATTGTTTTTCTAGAATTGTTCTGAATTGTTTTCTAGAATTGTTCTCAGAGACTCTACTGCTGATTATCTGCTGCTGTCAATTGGGAATGACTCCAGTGGCTGCTGACCCCTCCCATCATCAGGATTTCCCAGCAGGCACTGCTAGCCCTGGACCTCTTTCGTACCAGCATTCTGCATAGTGCCCTAACTGCAGAGAAGAGCCTCATTAAAATGTTTCAGAATAGTGGCAGTAAATCCAAAATGCAAATTTTTCTTGTAACATTTCTAAATCTTTGCCTTTCAGTACTGTTGTGTTTTTAAAAAACTAAAGTTTTTGAACTGAAAACTAGGTAAAACTGTGCTGACTGACTGAATTTAAAACCAAATCCAATTATTCATTTTTATTAAAATATATAAACAACCATCCATTTTTATTAAAATATACAAACAACCATTTTTTAAAACTATCCTGACAACCCAGTTCACACCAATTTGAACTTTTTACATTAGAATATCAAACTTGTTCTACACACTGAATTTTTGCGACAAATTTTAAAAATATTTTCTCAACTATCTATGCCAGAGAAAAGTTTCACCTATTACTATTTGTGTCTCACAACATTCATGGAATGAAAGAACTAAAAAAACCAAGTAATTTTTTCTGTCTTATTTTTTCACCTACATTTACCTCCATTAGGATTGTCTCAAGAGATAAGAGAAAGAATAAAGAGTAAAGAATTGAGAGCAACTTTTACCTTCAGACTCATTCATAATTTACCTTAATCCCTGAGACAATCGTGTTGGATATACGCATTAGGGAAAGGGTCAATAAAATGGCATCAACAGGAAGAGGGAGTTCAAGTGATTAATTCCCCACAGTATCTGTGGGTTAACAGTAAACAGATATAAAAGCAGAATTGCAGCAGCTTTCCCAACCTCAGGACCAGAAACGACATCTTTCTTATGTGTAATCACCGCAAGGTATTCTAGGGGATGACATAGCCCCAGTCTGTGGTTTGCATTGCCCTGTGCTGCAGGATGCCTCAGAACACCATCTGGAATATTTCGGTGAATTTCTCTATCAAAATTACAATTCTACTCAATACCAGCTATTTATCTTCACTTTCCCATTATAATAAAATTAGGGATTTGTTGTTCAGAGGGATGTATTATTTAGCCAAGAAAAAATGGCTGTTGCATTTCAGGAAATGTGTGTAGGCCGGATGTGGGGGAGAGATGTGGGAGAAGGGTTAGGGAACTATCAGGCTGAAACTGGCTCGTATCATTTCCTTCTGTCATAGAAGTTTCACAAATCCTTATGTGGGAGTATTTATCATTGTCAATAATCAGCTACACAGGAACTAAAAATTTAAAAAGGTAAATGACAGTATTTCAAAGTCAGAATAAATGAGTTTGAATTGCCGAGGACCTAGATATAATCACATATTTTACATTAAAATTTTCAATCGTTGAATAGTATGTGTAAGGAGAGTTTTAATGTTTTTGGGAAATGCTTAACATAATATTAAGTTAAAATTGCAAAGAAAAACATGAACAAAGAACAGAAGACTAGAGGGAAATATTCCAAAATGGTGAACAGAACAAAGACATTCCAAAATGGTGAACAGAACAAAGAACAGAACAAAAACATGAACAAAGAACAGAAGACTAGAGGGAAATATTCCAAAATGGTAACTTGTTGTATTAGTCAGATTTCCAGTACTATAACAGGTGTCTGAGACGATGAACTTATAAACAGAAAAGGGTTATTTTGGTTCATGGTTTTAGAGGTTCGGTCCTTGATTGGTTAAAACTGTTGCTTTTCAAACTGTGGCAAGACAGCATATCATGGCAGGGGCACATGACACAGCAAAACCACTCACCTCATGGCTAGGAAGCAAAGAGAGAGGAAGGAGGTGGAGGCCCACTGTCCCCTTCAAGGGCATACTCTGCAATGACCTGAAGACCTCCCAGAAGTATCCACATCTTAAAGGTTCTGCCATGGAGGGCTGGGGATATAGCTCAGTTGGTAGAGTGCTTGCCATGCATACACAAGGCCCTGGGTTCAATCCCCAGCACCGCAAAAAAAAAAAAAAAAAAAGGTTCTAACATGGGCCAGTAGCTCCAAGCTGGGACCAAGTCTTTAACATGTGGACTTTTAGGGGACATTTCAGATCCAAACTGTAGCACTCATTCAATTAAAGATTGCAGTGAATGGATAAAGAAAATGTGGTACATATACACAATCGAATATTATTCTGCTTTAAGAAGAGTGAACTTATGGCATTCATAGGTAAATGGATGAAACCAGAGACTGTCATGCTGAGTGAAATAAGCCAGTCCCAAAAAACCAAAGGTCGAATGTTTTCTCTGATAAGCAGGTACTGATCCAGAGGGTAGGGAAGTTCAGAGGGTAGGGAAGAATGAAAGAACTTTCGATTGTGCAGAGGGGAGTGAGGGGAGCAGAGGGGTAGTGGGGATGGGAAGGACGGTAGAATGAGACAGACATTATTACCCCAGATGTTATTAGCCTGTATACACGTATGACTACACTACTGGTGTGACTCAGCATCATGTACAGCCAGAGAAATGAGAAGTTATGCTCCATTTGTGTACAATGTGTCAAAATTCATTCTATTGTCATATATAACCAATTAGAACAAATAAAAAATATATATTAAAAAAAATTTCAGTGCCCATTAATAGCATCTGCAAAACACTATTCTAGATGCTAACATACATCATAGTCAGTGAACCACATAAGAAAAGGCAGGAATGTCCATGGAGTTTACACAGCAATGGGGGAGGGGGCCAGGACAATTTATCAGTTTTTTATAATAGTTTTGAGATATAATTCATATACCACATCATTCACATTTAAAACTCTGTAATTAAATGGTTTTTAGTATATTCACAGTTGTGCAACCGTCACATAATCGATTTTACAATGTTTTTATCACTTCATTAGCAATCACTCCTGCTTCTCCCCTCTCTCAAACCCCTGGCAATCACTAATTTTTGTTTCTGTTGCCTGTTCTGGGTAGTCCAGGTAAATGGGATCATACAATATGTGGCTTTTTTTATTCTTTCCTTCATATAATGCTTTCAGAGTTCCTCCATTTTGTAGCATTTGTAAGTGCTTTATTCCTTTTTTTTCCAAATAATATCCCATTGTATGGACATATCTCACATTTTATTTATCCATTTATCAGTTGGTAGTTATTTGAAATTTTCCCTTTGTGCTATTACGAATAACTGTTGCTCTGAACATTTGTATATGGTTTTGTATGAACAGACTTTTGTTTTTCTTGGATTTATACCCATGAATGGAATTCCTGGAATCAGTTGGATTGCATTTGGTAACCCAGTGTTTAATCATTTGGGAAGTCCCAGATTCTTTTCCAAAGTGGCTGCACCATTTTATAATCCCACCAGCTGGGTACTATAGGAGTTCTGATTGCTTCCCAATCCTAACATGTACTTGTTAATATTTGCCTTTTATGGTCTTAACCATCCTGGTGGGTGTGAAGTTGTATCTCATTGTGATCTTAATTTTTGTTTTCCTGATAGCTGATGATAGCATCTTTTCATGTGTTTATTGGCTACTTGTATCTCTCCTTTGGGGAAAATGTGTATTCAGATACTCTGGCCTTTCTTTAATTCAAGAAAACTAAGAGAGGTGCAGTCAGGAAAGGCCTTGCTGGTAGCTGAAAACTGCGTGCTGAGAAGGAGCTGGTTATGTAGAATAGTAGGAGAGTATTCTGGGACTAGACCAGGTGCAGAGCCACTATAGGGAATGATCTTGACTTGATCATGGGATAAGTAGTGCAATGAGGTTGAAGTGTGGTGAACAAGGCAAGAATGATAGGATTTGAGGACAGAGAAGTAGATGGGCACCAGAGGAAGTATCCCTTTGGTCACGTTTAGATTTTAATTACAGGGGGAAACCCTCAGAGGATTCTAACCAGAGGAATAATATGATTTTGATTGATGGCTTCCATGTGAAGGAAGGGCTGGAGTGGGCAGGAGTTAAAGCAGAGAACTGGTTAGGAGGCTTGGGTACCAGGTACTTACTATACAGATGATGCTGGACTGTTGTGGTAGGAGTAGAGAGGGAGAGGCTAGGGCTCGAGATATACCGTCCAGGTTGTACGTGGAGGACTAGCTCTTGCGCTGAAAGTGGAATGTGAGAGAAAGAGGTGAAGAAGGACCACAGGTGTTTGCCTCTGTCACTGGTTAAGTGAACATCAACTGGAAAAAGATGAAATTTCAACTGAAAAAGAGTTCTGCATCGTCAGCATTAAGTTAGAGAGTTCCCTGGTTGTGTAGGTAGTTTTACACTGAATTTGGAAGGGTTTCAGCCATTATTCTTTACATAGCTCTTCTGACCCTTTCTCTCCGCTCCTGACACTCCCACTGCACGTGTGCTGGTGCACTTCGTGGTGCCCACATTTGCCTGAGGCTTCACCTGGTTTTCTTTATTTTTGTTTCCTCTGTTCTGTGGATTGCACAGACTCTATCCACATATCTTCAGATTTGCTGATTGGTTTTTTCTGCCCTTTCAAATCTATAGTTGAGGGTCTCAGGTGACTTTTTCATCTGTTAAACTTCTCAATATTAGAATCTCACTTTTATCAAAAAATCTTTTAATATTTTCTATTTGGTGAGAAGACACTGTCATCATGACTTCTTGTACTACTTTAACAGGATTTCTGTTAGTTATTTGAACATACTTACAATTCTACTTTGAAATGCTTTTGTGTTAATTCTAACATCTTGGTCCTCTCATAGTCAATTTCTGTCATCAACTTTTTTCTCTTTGTGTATCAGTAAAATTTTCCTATTTTACTTACTAGACTTGCAGTTTATCATGAAAGGATACAACTCCGTAACAGCCAGATGAATTACATAGGGGAAAGTTTGCGTGTGTATGTGCATCTTATAATTTCTACTTGGAAACTGGACAATTTTGTAGATAACATAGCAACTCTGATTACTGGTGCCCCTTCCCCAGGAGCTTGTTATTGTTTTTATTTGCTTGATGCCTGGTTGGATTATTTTAGTGGAGTCTGTTCTCCTTCTCTCTGCCCACACCCCTAGCCTGCAGTGAGCGCATCCTCTGGTGTATGCAGTCACCTGGGAAGATCAGGGTTTTAGCAGAGCTCTGTCTCCTTCTTTGTGTTAAGACACATGGCTCTTTGCTACCACATCCAGCTGTTCATCTCTACTACTTGCTGGCTCATTGCTGTGTTTGTTTTCAAGAATGTTTTAGGGTGCAAATTGCTCCACTGTCTAATCTAGTTGAACTTGGGCCTCTTTGCATCATAGTTTTTGAGATGATCTTTCAGGTTTGTTCTGACACCGACAGGGCTCCTCTGAGCACTCTCTCTCTCTCTCTCTCTCTCTCTCTCTCTCTCTCTGCTGAAGAAGGTGGGCTACATTTTAGCATGTTGCCACAAGGAACCAGCTTCCCCCAGCTTCTTTGCATCTTTGTCTTTGAGAGTATCCTTGAGCTCCAACTTCCTCACACTGTTTCAAAGTTGGTTGCGAGACCATTGGCAGTTCTTTGTTCTTAAGGCCTGTCCTTTCCCCTGGGAAAAATCTAAGCTCTACGCCTGGAGCTGGGTGAAGGGACAGTGGTCAGTGTGTCTCAGAATGACATCCCTGCTGTATGAGCAAGGGGCAGCGTGGAGGTGGGAGCCTCTATCCTTGTCGGTTTGCCTCTTTCAACATGGAGGCTCTGCCTTGTGAGCAAACTGTGGTAAGAGTAATCAGAGGCCCCATCTTGGTATGCCACACCTAAGGAAGAGCATCTACTCTCTGAGCTGGATGGAGGGAGGGAGCCTCTAGCCTCTTGGCTGTTCGTGCCTGAATGCATAGCTTCTTAATGTAGCCAGGGGTTCCCCAGATTGTGGTGGCTAGGGTCTAAGGATGCCATCTCAGGAGCTCCAGAGCCATGCAGAAGCTGGCTTCTATCCATTGGAGGTCAGTCCTGAGGCTGATCTGTATACAAAAAGAGGAAAATTGGATTTTATTATTTATTTGTTTAATTTGTTTATAGTGCTAGAGATTGAATGGAGGAGGATTCTACCTCTGAGCTACATCAGCAGCCTTTTAAAAAATTTTTTGAGACAGGATCTCACTAAATTGCCCAGGCTGACCTCCAGCTTGCCTCACACTTAATAGTCCTCCTGCCTCTGCTGCCCAAGTCACTGGGATTACAGGTGTGCACCATGGCACCTGGATAGATTCCATTTTTGATGGGAAGAGTGTCAAAGAACTTGAGGACATGTTTTAAAACCAGCATAGAACTGAAGAAATAACATTATATAGTTTGAAGCAGAACTTAAAAACTTTAGAGAAAAAATTTAGCATTAAAGATAAATTTTAAAACAAGAAACACTGAAAATAAATGTATTGAATATTCAACTGAAGCTTGTAAAAAACCAGGAGAATAAACAAAAATAAAGCAGAGGAAGAAAGTGCTAAATATAACAGATGAAATTAGAGACATAGAAAACAATGGAAAAACAGAGATCAGCAAAACCAAAAGCTGTTCTTCAAAAACAGTAATAAAATAGTCCATCATCTAATGGAAAATGGACAAAACAAGTAAGCACCAAGAGCAGGAGCAACAACTGACATTGAGTGAGCATTAGATATATTGGTTTTTATTGCCACGGACAGATCCAAGCATGTTATATACAATTAACCAGGTTAATTCTCACAACAGTCATATGAAATTGGTTCTGTAGATACCCCTAATTTATAGATGATGAAACCAAAGTGGTATAGAGATTAAATAATTTGCCCAGGGGACACAGAGCCACTAAGGACCTTACTGCGTCCATCTCTGCTGTTTATGCTCCTCTTTTCATTTCTCCTGGTGCTGCTTTTTCCCTTGATCAGCCTTTCCAGAGATATGTCCGTTCTGTCAGTCTTCTCCTAAGAATCATCTCTTGGCTTTGTCGATTTGTGTGTGTGTGTGTGTGTGTGTGTGTGTGTGTGTGTGTGTTTGCTTCTCGTTCACTGATCTTTTCCCCTATACTTATTTCCTTTCTTCTATTTTCCTTGGGTTTATTCTGTGTGTGGTTTTCTCATCTGTTAATATGATGACTTCCTTCCTTGCCCACCTTTCTTCTTTTCTTGTAAACACTTAGGGCTATAAATAACTGAGAGTCACTGGCACCACATTCCAAAGTTTTTATTTATTCCAAAGTTATATACAGTTTTTATTTCTCACTCAGTTCTAAATTTCTTAGCAATTTAATCTCATCTTTGAATTCTAAGTCATTTATAAATGTGACCTTAGATTTCCAAACCTATGAGTTGTTTTGTTGTCCTTGACTTCTAATTGAATTGTGTCAAGGTCAGAGAACATGATGTATGGATTCTGATTCTTAAAATTTTTTGAGACTTGCTTTATGGCCTGGTATGTGATCACTTTTTTTTTTTCACTCTACTTTTGGTCTTTATTTAATTTTTTTTTACAGACTTCATTTTGATTCATTGTACACATATGGGGTACAAATTTTCATTTCTATGGTTGTGCATGATGTCCATTCATATCATTCTTGTTAATCACACATGGACATAGGGTAATGATCACTTTTTGTGAATGTTCAGTGCATGCACTGGAAGAATATGTCTCCTCTGAATGTTGGGAGTAAAGCTCTACATATGTCCATTAAATAGAGCTTGTTATTATTTTGTTCACACACACATTTCAATTTCGTATCTGCCACATCATCAGTTTCTGAATCTGTTTGTTTCTATGTAGTTCTATCAGTTTTTTCTTACTACATTTTGAAGTTAATTTATCAGGTACATTCAAGTTTAGAATTTCTTATTATATTGATGAATAACACTTCTAATTTTATGTAGTGGTTTTCTCTCTCCTTAATGATCATTTTTCTCTTTTTTGTTTATTTTATACCGGGGAATGAACCTAGGGGTGCTTAACCACTGAGCCAGATCCCAGCCCTTTTTTCATATTTCAATTAGAGACAGGGTCTGGCTGAGTTGATTAGGGCCTTGCTGTGTTGCTGAGGCTGGCTTTGAACTCATGATCCTCCTGCCTCAGCCTCCCATGCCATTGGAATTACAGGTGTGCACAGTATACCCAGCAATAGTTTTTATTTTAAAGCCTGTTTTATTTTATTAATATAATTATGCTAGATTTCTTTGATTGTTGTTTTCCTAATAGGTCTTTTTCTATAACTTTAACTCTTCCATATCTGTATGTTATTCTTTTTATATAACTTTTAGCCTTTCCATAGCCTATGTTTTAGAAGTGCTTCTAATAAGGAGCACCCATTGTTGCTTGTATTCTTGATAACAGACATTCTAATTGGGGTGAGATGAAATCTTAGGGTAGTTTTGATTTGCATTTCTCTTATTACTGGAGATGTTGAACATTTTTTCATATATCTGTTGATTGCTTGTAGATCTTTTGTGAAGTGTCTGCTCATTTCCTTAGTCCATTTATTGATTGGGTTATTTGTATTCTTAGTGTAAAGTTTTTTGAGTTTTTCTGATTTCATCTCACCTCTATTAGAACATCTATTATCACGAATACAAGCAACAATAGGTGTTGGCAAGGATATGGGGAAAAAGGTACACTCATACATTGCTGGTGAGACAGCAAATTGGTTCAGCCACTCTGGAAAGCAGTATGGAGATTCTTTAGAAAACTTGGAATGGAACCACCATTTGACCCAGCTCTCCCACTCCTTGGCCTATGCCCAAGCTCTTAAAATCAGCATACTACTGTGATGCAGCCACATCCATGTTCATAGCTGCTCAATTCACAATAGCTAGATTGTGGAACCAACCTAGATGCCCTACAATAGATGAATGGATAAAGAAACTGTGGTATATATATAGAAGAGACTATTATTCAGCCATAAAGAAGAATAAAATTAGGCATTTGCAGGTAAATTAATGGAGTTGGAGAATATCATTGCTAAGTGAAATAAGCCAATTCCCAAAACCCAAAGGCCTAATGATTTCTCTGATAAGTGCATGATGATACATAATGGGGGCGGAGTGGAGGTAAGGGAAGAATGGAGGAAGGATGGATTGTGTAGAGGGAAATGAGGGGTGAGGAGGGGACGGGAGGAAGGAAAGATAATGGAATGAGACAAGCATCTATACCCTATGTACATGTATGATTACAGAAATGGGGTGACCCTACTTCATGTATAACCAGAGAAACAACAATTGTACCCCATTTGTGTACAATAAATCAAAATTTGAAAAAAATGTAGAATCTGAAAAAAAAAATGCAGCAGCACCCAGTTAGATTTTGTTTTGTTTTGCTATTGCTTGCCTAACTTTTTCTTTTTTTTCTTTCTTTATTTATTTTGATTCATTGTACACAAATGGAGTACAGTTGTTGTTTCTCTGGTTGTACACAAAGTAGAGTCACACCATCTGTGCATTCATACATGTACACATGACAATGATGTCTGACTCATTCTGTTATTATTCTTACCTCCCACCCTGATCCCACCCCTCCCTTCCCTCTATGCTATCTATCCTTCCTCCATTCTTGCCATCCTTCCACCCCGCATTATGCATCATCATTCACTTATCAGAGAGATCATTCAGCCTTTGGATTTTTGGGATTGGCTAATCTCACTTAGCATGACAGTCTCCAACATCATCCATTTACCTGCAAATGCCATAATTTTATTCTTCTTTGTGGCTGAGTAATATTCCATTGTGTATATATACCACAGTTTCTTTATCCATTCATCTATTGAAGGGCATCTAGGTTGGTTCCACAATCTAGCTATTGTCAATTGAGCAGCTATGAACATGGATGTGGCTGCATCGCTGTAGTAATCTGATTTTAAGTCCTTTGGGTATAGGCCAAGGAGGGGGATAGCTGGGTCGAATGGTGGATCCATTCCAAGTTTTCTAAGGAATCTCCGCACCGCTTTCCAGAGTGGCTGCACTAACTAACTTGCAAACCCACCAGCAATGTATGAGTGTACCGTTTTCCCCACATCCTCGCCAACACCTGTTGTTGCCTGTATTCTTAATAAAAGACATTCTAATTGGGGCGAGATGAAATCTTAAGGTGGTTTTGATTTGCATTTCTCTTATAACTAGGGATGTTGAACATTTTTTATATGTCTGTTGATTACTTGTAGATCTTCTTCTGTAAAGTGTCTGTTCATTTCCTTGGCCCATTTATTGATTGGGTTATTAGTATTCTTGGTGTAAAGATTTTTGAGTTCTTTGTAGATTCTGGAGATTAATGTTCTATCTGAAGTGTGTGTGGCAAAGATTTTCTCCCACTCTGAAGGCTCTCTCTTCACATTGCTGATTGTTTCCTTTGCTGAGAAAAAAGCTTCCAAACTCATTCTATGAAGCTAATATCACCCTGATACCAAAACCAGAGAAGGACACATCAAGGAAAGAAAATTTCAGACCAATATCCCTAATGAACATAGATGCAAAAATCCTTAACAAAATTTTAGCAAATCACATACAAAAGCATATTAAAAAGATAATGATCAAGTGGGTTTCATCCCGGGGATGCAAGGTTGGTTCAAGATCCATAAATCAATAAATGTAATCCACCACATCAGCAGACTTAAAGTCAAGAATCACATGATTATTTCAATAGATGCAGAAAAAGCATTTGATAAAATACAGCACCCCTTCATGCTCAAAACACTAGAAAAAATAGGGATAGTAGGAACGTTCCTTAACATTGTAAAGGCTATCTATGCTAAACCCACAGCTAACATCATTCTGAATGGAGAAAAATTGAAAGCATTCCCCCTGAGAACTGGAATAAGGCAGGGATGCCCTCTTTCTCCACGTCTATTCAACATCGTCCTTGAAACTCTAGCTGGAGCAATTAGACAGACCAAAGAAATTAGAGGGATACGAATAGGAAAAGAAGAGCTCAAACTATCCCTATTTGCTAATGTCATGATTCTCTATTTAAAAGAGCCTAAGTTTTTCAGTTGTACATTTAGCTCCATTGTTTCCTTAATTTAACTCTTTTATTATATAATTTATTTTTCCTATAGAAGGGTATATAAACATAACCATATAATTTAAAGACTTATCATAATGCACACAGCTGAGAACCTAGATGCAGTTTAAGACACAAAGTTCCTGGCGCAGTGGTACATACCTGTGAGCCTGTGATCCCAGCTACTGCAGAAACTGAGGCAGGAGGATACAAATGGGAGGCCAGCCTCAGGAACTTAATGAGAGCCTGTCTCAAAATAAGAAATAAAAAGGGGTAGGGATGTGGCTCAGTGGGAAACACCCCCTGAGTTCAACCCCAGTACCAAGAAAAAAAAAGGCATAATGCTGTCCCCTAGACACCGTGCGTACCCCTTCCTCATTACATTCTGTCCTCTTCGTAAATATAACAAACTTCCTCCTCTTATGATAATAATTCCTTCTCTTTTTATTTTTCCATATTTCTCTATCAACTTTTAAATTTCTTCTGTTTTCTAATAAAAGTACTTAAGAGTTTAGTAGCCCTTCAATTAGTTGAGAGCTCCAAATTTCAATGTGTGACTTTTCTGGTTCTAAATCTGTCCCATGTCCCACCACAGATATTCTGTGTTCTGTTTGTTTACTCTGGTGTCATTTAGAAGTCTGTCTCAAATATTTAAAAGTTATAGGGCTCTTAAAAAATGATTTCTATTTTAATTGCATCAGTGGTCAGAAAATATCCTCTATATGGTATCAGTTTTTGAGTATTTGTTGAGACTGACTTTGTAGCCTAATATGTGGCTAGCTTTTGTGATTTTTGCATATGTGTTACATTTTGTGGGGGAAGAAAAGAAAAATGCTTCAATCATAGGGTATGAGGTTCTAAGTGTGTCCATTATAGCCCTGTTAGTTGTATTACGTTCCCTGCGTTACAGAAGATTCCAGATTCTTTTGGCTCCTTGCTAGAGCAATCACCCGTTAGCATCTCTCATTGTGATTATGAATTTATGAATATCTCCTTATAATTTGTTAATTACTACTTTGTATATTTCAGGACTCTGGTGTCCTATGTATATAACATCAGAACTGTTCAAATTTCCTGGCAAACTTCCCACTTCAGACTTTCTTCATCCTAATGATGTTTTTTTTACCTTAAGTATGACCTTTCTTTTGCTTATTGTACTAGTCAGTGTTCTCTAGAGAAGCCGAACCCACAGTTGTGCATGTGTGTTTCTATCTGGGGGAGTGAGAAGAGAGAAGAGATTTATGGAGAGAGTGTGAGATTTATTTATGTTCACATATAGAGATTTATTTTAAAGAATTGACTCACACAGTTGTGGAGTCTTCACAGATCCAACATTCACAGTGTACTGGAAGGCTGGAGACCCTGGGAAGGGTGGCAGTTTGAGTCTTTTGGATTGGCAGCCTGCTAGCAGAATTCCTTCTTATGGAGAGGTTAGTCTTTTTCTGTTAAGGCCTTCAGCAGATTAGATGAGGCTCACCCACATCCCACAGGGTAATCTGCTTTACTCAAGGTCTACTGATTTAAGGAAATGAACAGACACTTTACAGAGGAAGATCTACAAGCAATCAGCAGATTTATGAAAAAATGTTCAACATCACTCGTTATAAGAGAAATGCAAATCAAAACCACCTTTAGATTTCATCTTACCCCAATTAGAATGTCTTTTATCAAGAACACAGGCAACAACAGGTGTTGGCGAGGATGTGGGGAAAAGGGTACACTCTTACATTGCTGGTGGGAATGCAAGTTGGTACAGCCACTCTGGAAAGCAGTGTGGAGATTCCTTAGAAAACTTGGAATGGATCCACCATTTGACCCTGCCATCCCACTCCTTGGCTTATACCCAAAGGACTTAAAATCAGATTGCCTCAGTGATGCAGCCACATCAATGTTCATAGCTGCTCAATTCACAATAGCTAGATTATGGAATCAACCTAGATGCCCTTCAGTGGAGGAATGGATAAAGAAACTGTGGTATATATACACAATGGAATATTACTCAGCTATAAGGAAGAATAAAATTATGACATTTGTAGGTAAATGGATGATGTTGGAAACTGTTATGCTAAGTGAGATCAGCCAATCACATAAATCCAAAAGCCGAATGGTCTCTCTGATAAATGAATGATGATGCATAATGTGTGGGGGAAAGATGGCAAGAATGGAGGAAAGATAGCTAGCATAGAGGGAAGGGAGGGGTGGGGGTGGGTGGGGGGTAAAATTAATAACAGAGTGTGTGACAGATACCATTGCCCTGTGTAAATGCATGAGCGCACAGATGGGGTGACTCTACTTTGTGTACAACCAGTGAAACAATAGCTGTACTCCATTTGTGTTCAATAAAAAAAAATAAATTAAAAAAAAAATATATATATATATTCATTTTATAAACATATTCATACATAAACATATTTATATATTATACATATTCACATATACATATGTCTATTCATATACAGGAACATCTAGAATAATATTTGGCAAAATATCTATACTGTGGCCTAACCAAGTTAAAATTTACCGTCACACTTATTTCATTTGCTATCCTTTTGCTTTCAGCCTTTCTCTTATTTTATGCATTAGACAAGTTTCATGTAAATAGCATAAAGTTAGATTTTGTTGCCAGCAGCTCAGGAGGCTGAGATAGGAGGATTTCAAGTCCAGAGCCAGCCTCAGCAATTTAGCCAGGTCCTAAGCAACTTGGCAATTGTCTTAAAAATAGAACATAGCCAGGCGTGGTGGCGCACACCTGCAATCCCAACATCTCGGGAGGCTGAGGCAGGAGGATCGGCACTAAGCAACTCAGTGAGACCCTATCTCTAAATAAAATACAAAATAGTGTCAAGTGCCCCTGATTTCATTCCCAGGTTCCAAAAGAAAAGAAAAAGGGGCTAGGGATGTGCTCAGTGGTTAAGCACCCCTAGGTTAAAAAAAGTTAGATTTTTGTTCTGACCATCTACCTGTTTCCACTCTCTGTTGAGATCTTTTTTTCTTTTTTCAGCTTCATCATTTTTATAGTTTTTATCCAATAATTCAGTTGTAGGAAGTTCTGCAGGGTTCAGTGCTTCTGTCTCTGAGCTCACCCCAGGTAGGTTGTTTATCTTCGTGGTTTGCCTTGGAGGTCGTGAGGCATTAGGGTCACTTCTGTCTTTAGGGATGCTGCAGTTTGGGCTGAGGTCTGTCCCTCTTGAACTATTTTGGCTCTTTCAGGCACCTTTCACAGAGACATCTGTGTTCCTTTGGGTTTCTTGGATCATAGCAGCTATTCAAACTCCAGATCCCATAAAAGCCACACCATAGATTCTAAGGGAGACTTGTTTGGACCTAGCGTTCAGGCCCTGCAAGTCACACTTCCTCGACCGTCCCTGCGTCAGTGGGAAGATACCTTCTGCTCTGCCTGCAGGTGTGGATGTTTTCTCACATCCTGTCCCATCTCTCTTGGTCATCTCACTTTCTGCCCAATATGTACTGTGGGCATGATTTGGGTACCGCAATGAGTGCACCCTGAGGCAGCCACACCAGTGACCACAGCTCTTCTTTGCAGTTTCCCAGTGGGGACATCCCTTATTTCCTAGCTAGTTCAGCTATACTTTTAAGGGACTGTGGGTTCCCTTTTATGAGCACATCTAAGCTTTTATAGTATGAGAGTTTTTGTCTATCCAAGCCCTAATATTATATTATTGGAAATGGAGCTCCTTCACAGTTCATCTTTATCACCAGGAAAAATATTAGCAATCTTAATTTAAGAGGAAAAAGCACCCTCCTTTAGAGGGGTCTGGAGTTCCTCTCACTGGGGTCTAAACCTTCCCTCTCCAGGCTGCCCTTCTCCTGTTGTCAGAGCACAGAAAGGAATCCCCGAGGTGGCGTGTGGCATCTGGGTGGCGCCTTGGGCGCTGGCCTTCCCTGCTCCTTGCCTGCTGCTGGTCTTCCCTCACTCTCCTCTTCCAGTTTTGAATCATCTTCCCCATCAGCGCTCCCTACATTTTTATCTCCATTCCAGGCTCTTGGTTCTTTCCTCCTCCCTATTTCCATTGTTTTGCTCCTTCCCCCTCCCTGTCCCCACCACTGAAGCAACAGAATTGGATGAGTAAGTTGCTCTGCAAAGCACATCATTTTGGTGGCCTAGCTGGGTGTCCTTCTCCATGACACTTGGCAGGAAACAGATGGCCTCCACTGCTAATGCTGTGTCCTTGTCAGTCCTGTCTTGCAGCTGGGCCACAGGCAGGAGATCTCAAGCTCCTTCATTCCACACTTTAACATTAGAAGCAAGGGATGGTGACTTTGCTCTCTGGACAAGTGACAGGATCCTAATGGGCCAGATTTACTTCCTGGCACTTTGGGGCCAAAGCAGGGCTGTTGCCAACCATGGCTGCAGTATCATTGCCTTCCTAGGTGCAAATGACCAGCTGGAATATCTCATAGCAGTAGCAGTGATGATTAGTTCTGGGCTCTATCCCTGTCAACATAGCCTCCAATTTTCCAGCTACCCCAAAAATCTTTGTTTGCCTAAATCAGCTAAGTGTTGATCACTGTAGCTCATTGTTGAAACTAAGAACCCCAAGTGCTATATTTATCCTCATTAAAAGTCTTCATGTTTCTACTGAGCCGACAACTCCAGTTCTTTGTTGGCCTCATAGGTTCATCTGTCCATCACTCTCCTAAGGCAGGCCTTCTCCTTTGTCTGTCTTGGAGATGCTCAGCAGCTCCTCACCAGGAAGAAGGGAGCCCCAGGCTTATTGGTCACTGTTTTGTATATGATACTGATTACCTCACATTTTCCAGTCTTCAAAGGGTTTCCATTAGATCCACATGCAATAGCGATCACACATATCATCCCAAATACCTCCGAGAGATCTTGGGGAGCATTGAGTACCTCCTGGTTGTCACCTCTCATCTTCTGCTCCACCATGCGGCTCCTGGGTTCAATCCCAGTCACTCCCACAGGCTGCTGTCCTCCTGCACATAGCTTGCCTTGTGGCACAGTGATACTCCCAGGGCACACTGCCCAAGGTGACCCTGAGTTACAGATTAGAGCATGTCAGAAGTGAATTACTGTGCAGAAAAAGCAAATTTACAGCTGTGATCTTAAAGATCATCACTATTCCCTGGCCCAGGAAAACCCTTATCTCAGAGGATACTGCTAGACATGTATGCAGCAACTTGCTTCCATTAGTGAATAATTGAGAGTTGGTTGTCTGTATTTTTCTGTGTGAAGAAATAGAGAGAAATCAAGTTGCGACCTCACTAACCTCACCAGATCCGTGGGGACATTTGTATGTTATTCCTGATGTGCTGCAATATAAAGGTGGTGGTCCACGTCTGCAGTCACAAGATTTTAATTTTAATGAATGCCACTTCTCCCGTTTTCTTTGGCAAGCAGAATTAACTCTCCGGCATGAACTAGAAATGCTAAATTGTTAATAGCCTCCCTAGAGTTTTACTTCCTGCTCTGACACTTTCAATGATTTAATCTTAATTTAGGCAGAATAAAATATTCCAGTATCAGCTCCTGAGCTTGAAGCTCTTTAAATGTTCGTTGAAAATAGGAAAATATTTTCTTCCAAACTCTGAGAAAAGGACCATGTCAACCTTAGTAAAAAGCCAAATAATTATTATCAGAGGCAAAGCTGTAATATTTAAAACACAATGGCTTAAAAATAATTATAACATTTGCTCATTTGTATTTGAATTTTGGCATTTCACGACTTTCAAATGTGATATTGATTTTGTTCTTTCTGACATAAATGTGCAATTCTACCTTTCAATCTTTTGCTACAAACTATAGTGTTATATTCTATTTAAGAGATGTTTCACTTATTATTTAATATTTTGGAATTCCCTTATGTCTACATTGAATTAGGGATAGATTATTTAGATTTTTGAATATTAAAACTTGTTTATTTAAAATCAACACATATAGAACCAAAGAGAGATGTTTGCTAACATAGGTCCTTGGAATGTTTAAAATCATCCATAATCCCAACAGGTACTCATTGTGAATTTCGTATTTGGAATTAGGACTTTGTATTATTTGCCCTCATTTAAAAATTATTTGCTCAACTTTAAGAAGTTGGAATCAGAACCTGAGGAATAGTTGGGAAGCAAATATACCTGGGCAAAATTGTGAATGTTTCAAGTGCTTTGCAAATAATTACATAAATGGGTCATTACAACATGCTGAGTTTTCATAAAACCACCTCATTAGAGCCCAGATTTGGTCATTCAGAGAATAATCTGTCTCTGCTTTGTTCCCATCAACCATCCATTCTGCTGTGTTCTTCCTTCAAACAACTACCCAGACGTTTAAAGGCAGAAATGGTAGCAAAGCCTTTGCTGGCACACCTTTTCTATCTCTTAATCCTGGCTTCTGTGTGAAAACCCTGCTTACTAATGTGCTTCAACAATTTCATTAAGTCTTGATTCAACTACTACTTTGTTTCTACTCGGTAATGACTAGAGGAAAGCTCTTTCCTCTCCAAAAGAGAGCCTTCCTTTCTTTTGGAGAGGAAGGCTCTCTTTTGGAGAGGAAAGTTAAACACACTTTAAACTGATCATCAACATTTTAACCTATCGTTCAATTCTCCACTAGCCCAACATTTTTTGCAGTGAGTGTGCTTGTGTATCTAGATAGATATGTATTCTTGCACGTGCACACACATATACACATTCATGTGTGTTCTTGTCATTTCAGCAACTTGGGAGGCTGAGACAGGAAGATCTCAAGTTCAAGGTCAGCCTGGTCAACTTAGCAAGACCCTGTCTCAAAATAAAAAAGGGCTGCAGATGCAGCTCAGGGTAGAGCATTCCTGGGTCAGTGGCTTCTGTAAGACTGTGTAGGACACTTGCCTTCTTGGTGTACATAATAATGTTCCCATGTTCTTGTTGAACTCTTAACATTCAGTATCAGTTAGGTTTGGACCTCAGTGTTGATGTTAAATAGAAGATGTTAAATTAATATTATAATATTGTTAATATTATAAAAATATTTATTAATCAGGAGGCCAGGATTGTTTTAGAACCTAAAACTGTGACTTACTGTAGATAACCAACATCAAATAACTTTTAGTAATAGGTGTTACATTCATCACAGATTCAAATTGACTTATTTTTCATGGGCATATCTTGTCTTTATAAGTGTCTTGCTTATTAAATACTTTTGCGATGATGTATCTGACAGCATGCATGGACTGATTGTCCAGCCTCTTGATTTTATGTTTGTTTCTTCATGTTTCTTCATTTGCATTGATAGATGTTTAAAATAAAGATACTTAAAATGCATCACTTAAAGTAAATGCATTTAACTCATACAAAGCACACCAGAAAACCTGTTTCTGCAGAAAATAATGATCAGCCATTCCACCCAGTACTTAATCTATTGTCTGGTTGAAAGTTAAGTAAATTAGGATTGGTGTGAAATCTTTTCAGCTGGCTATATACATTAAATAAGCTAGTGCTGATGTGGTGTATCAGTTCATGATGTATAACTTAGAGCTAATTAGAAGGATCTCGAGTCCTGGGAAGATTCAATCCATTCTATTCTGTCATTATATTGAAATGCACATTTCTCCTACTCTTGAAAGATTGAATAGTATTTCATTTTAAAGTGAAATAAAATGCTGGTTGGTTAAAAGAGGGGGAAAAAAACCTAGTTAGTACAATATTCTCCATCAGTGGATCATCCCTGTGGCATATTGATTGCTCCCCATCTTGCTCAACTCTCAATCTTGACTAATGAAGGCAGCAGGCAGTGTGGATGGTCCTCAGGCAACAAATGATTCTGATATCGTGCCTTTCCATCTCGTACGTAGTGAGATACGACAGCCTCCTTTGACCCATTCTGGGCTTCATCCAGCTCCATCCAGATGAGCTGTGAGATCTTGGACGAGTCCCTGAGCCTAAGAAATTCCATCATATCACACAATCTTTCATGGCCCTCCTTCCCAGTCTGAATTCAGCTGTTTCCCTGTTCTGACTTCAGGTCCTGGCTATTCTAGATCAGAAAGAAACCTGTGAAGAAATCAGGAAAAATAATCTGTGAAATGATCAAGTTTGGTTATAAAAGAGAAGGGAAGATGAACTGTTTAAATAAACTTCAGGGCTTTAACTGCTATTAGCCAGAGGTCTCTTGCACCAGGCCTGGGGAGGTGTCTCCACAGTGTTCTCCTAGCTGGGATCCATGTGGTGCTTTTGCACAACTCTCTGGGTGTGCCATAGAATGGCACAGGAGCCTCACCAGGCTGTGCTGGGCCTGTGTGTATGCATCATGGCATCTTAAGGTAAAGGTTGATCCAAGTGTAGTAGTGTTGTTTGGGTAGTGGTCAGCAACCACAGACTAATTCTAATAAATACATTAGTGAAAACTTATTGCAAAGTCCTATGGAGTTTGTCGTTGAGTTACTGTTATCCCTTCAATGTGATTGTTATGTGATCACCCATATAAACATACATTTATAGGTAGTTTATACATGTTCAGTAATTACGTGCATAGTGATAAGAGTTCCTCCTCTAAAAGATCATTTTAGGAAAGTAACCACTGGTTAAACAATTTACAGATGCTGTAGATGTTCCAGAAGTAAATATCTGAGAAGTATTTACCTCTTCCTTAGTTCTTTGCATTTTCAAAATTGTATGCCAACCTCATTTCTCCAGTGGTATATAAATCAGACAGCTCTATGGTTGCTCCAGGCTTTTATCCATTCAAATAAATGTAACCAAAGCTCTCATTTTTCAATTTTTCATCTACTAAATTTGTACCTCCTAAAAATAAAATATATTTAGTGCTGAAAAGTGTGCAATGAAACCAATGCACTTCCCCTGCTGGTGTCCATGAAAATTGGTTCGGCCCCTATGCAAAGTGTCTGATGGCCTGTTTCAAGAGCCATATTATTGTTAATAACTTTGACCTAATAATCCTGCTCCTAAGAATCTATCCTAAAGAAATCATCCAAAACATGGAGTATACGTATAAAATTATTTATAATTCTCAGAAATTGTAAGCCATCTAAATGTCTACCTACTTGGTTGTGAGTAGATAAATTATATAATATGCCTTCAGTGGAAATATTTTATAACCATTAAGTTTATTATAATAAATACAGGCTAGCAATGTAGAAAAATATATGGAGTGATTGGAAGTAAAGCAATACAAAAGTCGTATGTTGATTGGGATTATAAATTCCTCCCCTGAGCAAAGGATCATAGAACATAGAATCTCCTCATTCTAGGTTTTAGAAGGTGCCCCCCACACAACTGTAGGTTAAATATTGCTGTATTAAGAAATCACCCTGAAACTTACTGACTTAAAACAAGAGCCACATATATAGCTTAAGATCCTGCAGGTCAGCCATGTAGACCAGAAGCTGCTAGGAAGTCTTTGGCTTGTCTTGATTGGTCTTCTCACCTGGGCTGGGTCAGCCATAGATCAGGTAGGCTTTGCAGATCTCAGCTGGCTGTCTCCTGTGTCTGGGAGCTTGGCTGGGACAACTGGGTCAGTTCTGCCCTACTTGGCCTCTTATTCTCCAAAAAACTATCTCAGGTTTTTCACATAGATAGAGGTCCAAAAGGAAAAATGGAAGTGTGCAAAGCTTCTCAAGTCCTAGGCTGGGAACTGACACAACACTGCTTTCATCACATCCTGTTGGCCAAAGCAAGTCACAAGGCCAGCCCAGGTATGGGAAATAGACTCTACACTTCCATGGGAAGAGCTATAATGTCAGGTGTGTACACAGGGAGGAGAATAATTGCAGCCACTTTTCGCAAATATTCTTCTAACTGTACTTCACTCATTCTGACTCAATGAATTCTTGTGTTTCCTTGTAACTTTCAGTGATTCTCTTAAGAAGTTCAGGTATTCCTAATCTGATGCTTGACTCCTGGGCTGAGGTTCATCCAGAACATCCTATTGTGCATTGCTTTCAATTGGTCATGGTACCCATTCTGACTGCTCAGTCTCATGTCATGCCAGTTCTTAAATATTTTGAGTATCTCTTCTGTTTGACCCCTATGATTTGAGGACCCCCAGTATGCATAAAAGGTGGCAGCCTTCCTAAAGTTATCGCTCATCTAATATAGTTTGAAGAATTTAACTTTTTAGTGATTTACTCATCAGAAACAGAGGATATGATTATGGTTGCTGGGATCTATAATTCTTACATCTAGGTCAAATCTCATCTTTTTTGATTTAATGGGAGGAAAACAGGAATAGGAAGATCTAAATGTTTCTAAGTAGCATAATCCTGCTGAATTTATTTATTTTTTATTTTTTAAAATTTTGTTCTATTTAGGGCTGGGGACATAGCTCAGTTGGTAGAGTGCTTGCCTCCCAAGCACAAGGCCCTGGGTTCAATCCCCAGCACCTTGAAAAAAAAATTGTTCAGTTTAATTATACATGATAGCAGAATGCATTTCAATTCATTGTACACAAATGGAGTACAGATTTTTATTTCACTGGTTGTATAGGATGTAGTCACACCATTCATGCAATCATACACGTATATAGGGTAATGATGTCCATCTATTCCACTGTCTTTCCCACCCCCCTGACCCTCCCTCCCCTCATTCCTCTCTGCCCAATCCAGAGTTCCTCCAGTCTTCCCTTACCCCTGCCCCCTGTTACGTATCAGCATCCACTTATCAGAGAAAACATTTGAACTTTGGTTTTGGGGAATTGGCTTATCTTACTTAGCATGATAATCTCCAACTCCATCCATTAAAATTATAGCAAATGCTATAATTTTATTCTTCCCTAAGGCTGATAATATTCCATTGTGTATATATACCATGGTTTCTTTATCCATTCATCTATTGAAGGACATCTAGGTTGGTTCCACAATTTAGCTATTGTGAATTGAGCTGCTATAAACATTGATATGGCTGAGTCATTATACTATGCTGATTTTAAGTCCTTTGGGTATAGACCAAGGAGTGGGAGAGCTGGGTCAAATGGTGCTTCCATTCCAAGTTTTCTAAGGAATCTCCATACTGCTTTCCAGAGTGTCTGCACCAATTTGCTGTCCCACCAGCAATGTATGAGTGTACCTTTTTTCCCACATCCTCGCCAACACCTGTTGTTGCTTGTATTCTTGATAATTGCCACTCCGCCTGGAGTGAGATGAAATCTTAGAGTAGTTTTGATTTGCATTTCTCTAATTACTAACGATGTTGAACATTTTTTCATGTATTTGTTGATAGGTTGTGTGTCTTCTGTGAAGTTTCCTTAGCCCATTTATTGATTGGGTTATTTGTATTTTTGGTGTTAAGTTTTTTAAGTTCTTTATATATCCTGGAAATTAGTGCTTTATCTGAGATGCCTGTTCTAAAGATTTATTTCTCACTCTATAGGCTCTCTCTTCATGTTATTGATTGTTTCCTTTGCTGAGAAGAAGCTTTTTAGTTTGAATCCATCCCATTTATTGATTCTTAATTTTATTTCTTGCACTTTGGGAGTCTTGTTAAAGATGTCTGGTCCTAAGTCAACATGATGAAGATTGGGGCCCACTTTTTCTTCTATTTGGTGCAGGATTTCTGGTCTAATTCCTAGGTCCTTGATCATTATGGTTGAGTTTTGTGCAGGGTGAGAAACAGGAATTTAATTTCATTTTGGTGCATATGGATTTCCAGTTTTCTCAGCACCACTTGTTGAAGAGGCTATCTTTTCTCCAGTTTATGTTTTTGGCACCTTTGTCTAGTATGAGATAACTGTACTTATGTGGGTATGTCTCTATGTTCTGTTCTGTACCATTGGTCTTCCTGTCTATTTTGGTACCAATACTGTGCTGTTTTTGTTACTATAGCTCTGTAGTATAGTTTGAGGTCTGGTATTGCGATGCCTCCTGCTTCACTCATCTCGCTAAGTATTGCTTTGGCTATTCAGGGTCTCTTATTTTTCCAAATGAATTTCATGATTGCTTTCTGTATTTCTGTGAGGAAATACATTGAGATTTTAATTGGAATTGCATCAAATTTATGTAACACTTTTGGTAGTATGGCCATTTTGGCCATATTAATTCTGCCTATCCAAGAACATGGGAGATCTTTCCATCTTCTAAGGTCTTCTATAATTTCTTTCTTTAGTGTTCTAAAGTTTTCATTGTTAGAAAACCTTTTGTTAGATTGAATTTATTTTTCAACAGCAGGAAAATACTAGTGGACAGGACCATAATGGAATAGTATTGAAGTTTTAGAGGATTTATTTTGGGGGACTGACCAATTTGGGAGTGACTAGTGATCCTTAAACTCATTTTTAAAATATTCAGATTCTTAGAAAAAGCTAATGCTTTTTTTCCTTTGAATCATAATGTTGTATCTTCTTATTAACACAAAAAGTGAAACAGGTCATACATCAGGAAACCCAAAAGCCAATTTTTAAAAATGTGCTCTTAGCTTTCTAGTTGAGTATATGTATATATTAGTCTTGTAAGCTGAATTTCTTATACTTTAAGATGAATTGTCATTTGCTGTAAATGGTGCAGGATATTACTGGGGTGTCTGATTCTCCATTCATTAGAAGAATTACATGATAGATGCAAAACCATCAGTGGTTATGAGCGTTTTTTACCTGCTGTGTATCTATAGGCATGCTGCCTGGTGAGTGGTTGACTGAGGACCTGATTCTCTGTATTGTGTGGTATTCTAGACAGGAGAGGATGGAGTCAGACTTAGAAGAAGTGTTCAGAAGCCACAACTTACAGAGATCACAGCAAACCACCAAAAAAAAAAAAAAAAAAATGTTCTCAGCTGCTAGTGCTACTGAATTCTCAGGAAGAAGCCTAGAAGCCACTCGCAAACACATCTACTACCTCCAGTGAATAACAGCTTCTCTTGCCTGCCTTCCAATGTCATATGATTGATCTTCCAGCAGACCCTAATCTAGAACCTGCTGGCAAGCGAGTCTTGGTGTTGTAGTTCCAGGGTTGCTTTGTACAGGCAAGAGTATAGAAAGATGGGAATGACCGCAAGCTTCAAGAGATGATATAGGCCTTTCCCACAGGGAGCTCACAACCCAGAGGTGTCTGAATAATTCCAGACAGTATCTATGGCCACCTGCTTTACAATGCTGCTTCTAGTCATGCACACACTGAAGTCACTGCTGTCAACCTGAGGACTCCCTGGGGACTCCCTAAACTCCCTCCCAGCACATGTCACTAACACTACCACCACCAAACAGGTAGATAGGGCTCAGTGAGGAGTGAAAGCCTGTTGAAGATGACCGAAGCCTGTGTAACCCAAGAGTAAGAGCAAGGCTTTGAAACCAGACTGAGAGCTTACATCCTAGCTCCTCTGCTTCTCAGTTGGGTGGAAATTCCTTCACCTCTGTCTCCATTTCCCAGTTATTAAATTGTGGTGATAAATAGTTCCTCCCCATCCATTTGTTACATAATTATAAAGGTACATATAAAGTACCTGGCACATAGTAAATCTTCAGTAAATAGCTGGCATCATCATCATCGCCTCTATATCATATGACAGAGCCCTTAGCAGGTCAGGTCTTATACCAAAATAAAGTTCATCTATGGAGAAGATACAGAGTTCACGTCCACTCTCTGGTTTGAGAATGACTCCTTCCCTTGGGTTCCCCACCCCCTTCTAGTCCTGAGCTCTGGTTTCCTCTGTACAGTGAGGAGAGGTTGGATGGATATGCCCCAAGATTCCTCCTGCTCGGCCCACTGTGGGCTCTGGAACCACTGTCAACCTGAGATTCTGTGGGTGCCCCAGAAAACTGTCAGGCTTTTATCACTGTGAGAGGTGACTTCCACCTTGGCCTTTCTCAGCCCAAGGTGCTTATATTCAGGTGCCAAAATCATTTTCAACTCACCTGTGTTTTGTGGATATTTTCAATGCAGCCAAATTTCTGAGGGAATTTCATGACAGGAGAGGATGGAGTATTTACGATATTGTCTGTGGATGTTGGGTCCCGGTGATTGTAAAATCGAACTGAGAATTCAGAGTATACAGAGTTGCCCTTGGGGATTTATTCCAGGCTTTTAGTGCTTAGTGTCCTCTCCTGCTGATATCTGAAATGGCCACTTCAGTAAACAATAGCTATAATTTAACTGTGTTCAGTGCCCACAGATGATGGTGTGTTGTTCCAAAATTAGGAGCATTTAAAGTATTTGGCTGATAATTGCCTCTACAATAGCAATAACAAAACAATTCAAATAGGTTAACTAAATTTTTAAAAAATGTAGGGGAGATCAGCTCTGGTAGAAAACAAGTTCAGAAAGGTAGACAGCCTCAGGAGTTGGGATCTGGACCCCACAGTCAGATGGGGACCCTGCATGGGAATGTCTGCTCTGTTGTGAACCAGAAGAAAGTGGATCCCTAAGGTTCACCATCTTTCGCCACCACATTTCAAAACTAGGTTGGATACTTTGACCTTTCAAAGAGTTACTTCAAGGAGGGGTTCTTCCCTGAAATAACATGGCCATTGGACAGGCTCAGCAGTGGCCTTGGAAGGTCTTTCTCTTGAGTACTGAGTACAGATACACTAAAGTTTCGATAAGTAAAGTTTTCTTAGAGCCACATATTGGTTATTAGTTATATTATCAGCAAATAACAAAAGTAATATGTCAAATTGGTTTAAACAGTGTCTCACGAAAGGTATAGGACATTCCCAGGGCCCTGCCTGGCTCCTCTTCTTTGAATTTCCCTCTTCTTCACATGAGTTGCTTTCTTGGTCACAGCAGAATATTTGTAGCAGTTCCAGATGTCAAATCAAGACAGTCTCCAGAGGTCTCCATGACCTGCTTGGATCTTAGAAAAGAAAGTCTTTCCCAGAGCCCCCCAGCAGACTTCCACTGAAGACTGACTGATCAAATAAGAGAATCAGTTTACCAAGATTAGCTCAGACCAGCAGGAAACTACCCTGATGCTTAGGTGGGTGCATCTGCCCTGGGGCAAGCCATGCCGGAAAGGAGTGGATGCCTGAATGAAATTGGATTCTGTAAGGAAGGGAAACAGGGAGATGGATTTTTTTTTTTAATAGTCACAGAGATGTTCATTACCTGCTGTATTTCCATTTTTTTTTCCTTTTTGTGAGATTACTTGAAGTCTAGTTTACCAAAAAAACTATTCATAGATAGTAATTAGTCTCAAACTGAAATGTTAGCATGATTCTCACCCTTGTCAAAGAAGTCACTCTGTTCCTGTTAGGTTTTTCACACCCACCTCAAGCTCAAGCAGCCAGAAAATAACTCTAAAAACATTTAGCCCTATCTGATTATATTTATACAGGACCATGAGATCAACATCCAAAAGAAGTTTCAGCCTACTTTAAGAAAACAGGCTGTGCATGCCCCATCTCAAACATCCCCATGTGTAACCCTGGTAGATGACCAGATTCACTGCTCATTGATGACCAAGCCTGACTTCACCTCAGTGCACTCTTCCCAGGATGACTACGGCAAATGTTCATATCATCCCATGAGGACGCAATGTTCCTGCTGTGATAAACTCCACTTCCCTAAGACCTTAGTCGCTAGCTAGAAAATCGCCTGTTTGAAGAGAGCTCAACCCTCCCACTCTGGTTGAATGTGTCCCCCAAAGTTCATGTTCACGTGTTGGAAACTTAATCCCCAGTGCAACAGAGATGAGAGGTGAGACTTTTAAGAGATTATTAGGTCATGAGGCCCTGCCTTTATGCACAGATTAATGCTATTATTGCTGGAGTAGGATCCTGATAAAAGGGCACGTTTGGCCCCTGCCTCCCTCTCCCTTTTCCACTTTCACCATGGGATAGTGCAAGAAGGCTGTTGCATGAGGGAAGCCTTTCAACCTTGGACTTCCCCGCTTCCAGAACTGTGAGAAATAAATCTGTCCTTTATAAATCTCCAGGTCTCAAGTATTCTGTGATAGCAGCACAGAATGGACTAAGACATTCCAGGAGAGTTAATGTCAGGTGAAAGGCCCTTCATCAGCCATAACTTGGAGTGCTGTTTTTTGCAGAAAAAAGTTACACAACCAGATTTCACCCCATGGGGGCCCCATTTGTTCTTATTTTGTTTCTGAATTTTGGACCAAGAAAAATCAATACAAAGATAAGCATCATATTCCATTCACAGCCAAAATCCATATCCCAGGGGCAAAAACCAGGGGAAGTTCTGTTGTTTTCTGTCTTCACATCATTTCAGTTCTTGAGCCAGCAGGAAATTGTATCCCTCTCTCTGCCACTCAGTCCTGTTTTCTTTCCATGTACCAAGTTAAACAGAAGCAATTTCTTTTTTTCCTGCCATTTAGAAGAAAAAAGTCCCTAACCTCTTTACTTACTTGGCCCTCGTGAACCCTGCGGCCTTGCCTGCTGGGTGATCCTCTTATCTGCTCTTGGCTCACCTTATTTCCCCCAAATCCAGTCCCCACTCTGATCTTGCCATTTTCATTGAGTTTCTGCCATGAGCTCCTAGGGTTACTGCCAGGTTCTTCAATATGCTGAGATTGATGGGGATCCTTCAAAGCCTTCTGCATCATCCTCTTTGATGTCTTCTATAAGCAGTCTGCATGAACAGGATAGTACAAAATGTAATTGCAGGATCCTACCACCAAGAAAGGCCTGGGCTGAGCTTCTGAAGCCCATTGTCTTATGACTCATGAAGCGCCATTGGTGTAGATGACAGACATCCCTTGGAGAGAGGCTTAACCTCTGCCTCCTAGACAACCATCACTATTAGGGTAAAAAGTCTTGTAGAAGTATGGGAATACTGAAGAAAGAAGCCCCTGAGCATGGAATAGAGGGAAGAAGGTACCCTATAATTTCAGCAGGAAGCCATGCTTCAAATTCATGTTCCTGTATATTCCTGAGAACAAGTCTGGGGCCATCTTTCTTCACCTACCCCAACCTCCTTTCTCCTTAGCCACAGCTGTGGCAGCAGTTTCTGGTGTTACCAGGACCCTGGAGAAGTTTTTACCACACATCCTGCCTCCTCCTCCTCCTAAGGGTCTAGTTGCTCCTGAATAGGCCTTGTGGACCTCTGCTGGTCACCCCAGTCTTAGCCTTCCGACTGTTCTCTCTCCCTCATCTGCTTTCTGCCCTGGCTTATAGTGGGTTTATAGCTCAAGTCCTGGTCTGCGAAAGTCTAAAAAATGCAGCTACCTGAGTCACTTCTGGAATTTCATTCTCTGGCCAAAGAAAGTTATCTCTCTGAGCCTCACTTCACTGTGAGAAACAAAGATCAAAATAATGCCCATCTCAGAGGGTGGTTACAGGATTCAAGAAGAGAATGTGTATAAGACCTTTACAGACTATAATGTGCCATCATTATCTTAAAGGAAATTGTTATGTATTGATCTCTGAGGATTCAGCCTGGCCTATCAGCATGTCTATCAAAAGGAGTTCCCAGAAAAGAGATTCTTTCCCTAGGTATTGACGGAAGTGTCCAGCTATAAGGCAAGTTTCAATCAATAGAAAGAATATAAAATGAACAGTCTCCCATCCAATCCTATTCTTCAGCCACCAAATTCTCCTCCCTGAAGGCAGCCTTTAAAAAAAAAAAATCATTGTTTTGCACATAACCCCAGAGATGCTTTATACATTGTAAGGAAGTGGCAGATATTCATTCTCCTCCCCTGTTTACAAGTTTCAGCCATTATCTATTCCACACCTTTTCTTCCCACTCCCTCCTCCTGGTTTTGTCTTTGTTAATCAGATAGGTGGAAAGGACATCTTGCTGTTCTTTTCATTACTTACCATAACAAGTATAAACCCAGTCTCCTGTCTAAAAGCCATGTGCATGTCCTTTCATATGCACTGTCTTTTCATGTATTTGGCCCTGTTTGTTTCTGTGTTTGAGTTAACCTCATACTTACTGATTTGTAGGAGCTCTTTACTAGGGAAATAAGACTTTTGTAATAAACATTGAAACAGTTTTCCCAGCTTATTATTTGTCTTTTGATTCTGTTCATATTGCTTGTATCCATGCAGAATTTGACTTTATGAAGTTGAATTTCTGTCCTACTCTTTGGGAAGGAAAAAATGAAGACCTCTGTTCAGCTCTGAGATTTGCCTTTTGGTCAGTGTGATCTTTGATCTTCTCTTTTTCTTCCATTATCTGCTCTTATCGTCTGACCTCCCCTGTCAACCAAGCAACAGCTGCAAAGGCTGGAGCTTTGACCTGGGAGAGTCCCCAGAAATAGCAAAGAACAGTCCAAAACTTTGAGTCTGGGACAAACTGAGAGCACAGATTAGATTGGAAGTGAAGGGTTTGTCCTGGAGGGGAACTTGAAGGCCCAGGGAACCAGAACACTGGGACTCCTCAGCATTCTGGCAAAAGAGCTCTTGTTAAATTGGGCATGTGTTTCAAGCCTGTACCACATTCGCTATCATCAGCTAGCTACAGAATGGTGAGAGATTTGAATCTAGTCAGTGAATTGAAACCCATGCAATTTGAAATCAGCCATTGTGGCAGGAGTCTGAGATTCATAGATACACCTTCCTTAGCCTGCCCCCTCCTCTGAGATGCCAAGTCAGGCCCTTGTGCATCAGTGGGAGTCCAAAACTGTTATGTTCTGTCATTGTCTGGAATTGAGAGCTGCCCAAAAAACTGATTCCTGGTACTTTGCATCGAAGTCCCATTCTGTGTCGATGTCCTTTCTTCAATGCAGTCATAGGTAAAGTCCAGGCCCAACAGGACAGCTCATTAACCACTTGCTCTGCCTGGGGGCCAGTAACAGCAGCATCAGGTCTGTCTTAGTTGGAGGGCACAGCAGCCTGCACATTTCCTGGGCAGGTTGTATCACCTTGGACCCTGTACACCTGAGGACAGATTCTGAGCAGGTTCACCAGCGGTTGGGTTGTTCTCTCAGGAGCATTCAGACATTTGATTGATGCACCAACTTGTCAGGACTAGCAACTGAAAAGTTTGCTCTGCGTGCCATTACTGATTTCTCCCCACCCCTTATCTCCCCACCCTTTGGCCATTCTTTAAGAGCTGGATTCTGATCTTTCTTTGAAAAGAGTATTTCTCAAAAGAAATGTTTGCTCCCTCTGCTAGACACTCCTGTAGTAAGAGAGGATGAGCCGAGGCTTTGATCCTGTAGGCATTCTTTTTAAGTTTGATCTTTTGATCTAATGTTTTGTTTCTATGTACTTAATGGTTTGCCTTGAAATCACCTAAATATCAGGTCAAATAAGACAAATACTTCCAAAAGCAAAATCCATACCAATGCTTTATTGTAACCCCTAACAAAGTTTTGCTATAAAATTGTTCTTTGCAACTAGCAAATTGTTTCTAACAGGAGGTGAAGGGGAGAACATCTCGGCCTCCTCCCAGTAATAATAGATCGCCAACCTAGGTGATCCCTGAAGCCCAAATGGCAAATCACATGTCAGTAGCTCTGCTTTGTCACTGTCCTAACATTCTTTGTATGAAGTAATAGATAAATTGCTTCTTCTAGGGTGTTTACCAAACACCATGGGCTGTACAAGATTGTGTCTTTGCACAAGGATGGTAGAACAATCCAGTTCACTCTACTTTGACCCCACTGGCATGTGGGCCTCTGAGCTGGTTTAGGAGCAGTGCAGAGCACAGACACCTAAGGCAGCCCTCCACCGAGTTAGTAGTGACAGAGCACTGGACTCAGGCACTTCAGAGTTGTTTAGCTGTGATGAAGGTATATTGCCTGAGAACCCTTTATCTTCCCTGCCTCCATGTAAACAGATGTCCTATTTACGTGCCACGATGTGAATCAGAGTCACAGGAGTCCATGAAATGCAAGACTCAGAAATGCCAACACGTTGGAACAGTATCAAATTGGAACATAGCTCCACCAGATATAGATGACTTCATTGGTAGTTTGAGATATCTGTGCCAAAATGTTCTTGTGAACAGTCGAATTTAAGATTCTGTAGTTACCACCCATCTTTAAATCCATGAATCAGTCCCTAGGACTTTTTAGAAAGTTAATTAACCTTTGTTTCTTGAAAATATTATCACCATGACTGAACTGATGTGTGTTGTTGGTTGGCTGTTTTGCTGTGCAGCTTTGGAGTACACCATAAGCTAATGCATGTGCACAAAAATGAAAAATTGGAAACATCCCACATAACCAACAAGAGGAAAAATTAGATATTTTTTGACATGTAAGCATTGCAGATTAATACCAGAGAGTCCTGCTTCTGGTCAAGATGAAGTAATAAATAGGGCCTAGGTTTTTGTGCCTGTCTGAAACAGAAAAAAAAAAAGGAGAAAACATAAAACAATCATTTTTAAAACACTAAACATCAGGCAGGAAAGATTGTGACCCTGAGAGGTAGCAAACAAAGAGGTGATTGCCCCAGCTTAGTGCAGGCCATAGCTCTTGGAGGGGGCACTGAAGTGGGGTACAGTAGATTCCCTGAGTTAAGAAGACAGACTGAGAGTCAAGGGAGACCAAGGCAGCTAGAGCTCCCAGGACACAGCATGGGAGAGGAACTCCAAGATTGACTGATGGTCCCCTGAGTATTGAGTAGCATGAATGAGCACCTGAGAAGGGTGGGGAAGAGCCATAAGAGGAACATAAGCACAGTGCCCAGGTGCTCACACAATACCTGTGCCTCACAGTTCCCAGGGCATCGAGAATGTGGTGGAGAATAATTAGACTAGACTGAGCACTGCTCCAGACTCACCGAGCAAATTAGAAACACAAAACCTGCAAGGATCAAACTGCAGCCCAAAACAGAAACCGGGAATATTTATGGGAATACAAAAACATCAAGTACCCAACAAGGTAAATTTCACATATCTAGCAACAAAGTTTAGAGGGCATATGAAGAAGAAAAATCAATCTAATGACACAGACATTAGAATGGATAGACACAAATGTTGAAAATTATATTCTGTATGTGCAGAGTCATGGAAGATAAAAAGGGAAAATATAAGAACTTATAAAGGTGAAAACCATAGTATCTGAAATGAAAAATACATGGGATGTGATTAACAGCAGATCAGACATTACAAAAGACAAAATAGTTTGAACACATACTTACAGAAGCTATTCAAAATGAAACCGGGGTTTGAACTCAGGGTCACTCGGCCACTGAGCCACATCCTTAGCCCTATTTTGTATTTTATTTAGAGACAGGGTCTCACTGAGTTGCTTAGTGCCTTGCTTTTGCTGAGGCTGGCTTTGAACTCACGATCCTCCTGCCTAAGCCTCCTGAGACACTGGGATTACAGGCATGCACCACCATGCCTGGCTGAAACACAACTTTTAAAAAGAAAATAGAGATAATTATTGGATAACTTTGGCTTAATGTATGTGGGATTAGAGACCCTGAAAAAAAGTGAAGAGAATAAAAAGAATACTTGAAGAAATAAAGCTTGATTTTTTTCTAAATCTGGTAAAAACAATAAACCCACAGGTCCAATATGCTCAGGAAACATGAAGACAACTACCCCAAGGCATATCACAATAAAACTGCGCAAAACTAGTGATAAAAGAAAACCTTTAAAACAGCCTGAAGAAAATGTAGCATTATCAACATAGGAACAAAGGTAAGGATGATGGGACATTCTTATGAACAATGCAAAGTCACATCTTTACTGAAAGGAAAAACTGTCAACCTAAAATTTATAACCAGAAAAAAGAAAAACCACTTCTAAAATTGAGGCATAAAAAATGTCTCCAAATAGGCACAAACTGAAAGAATTCATAACCAGCAGACCTGCACTACAAGAAGCCCTTCAGGCAGAAGGAAAGAGACATCAGCTTGAAATCTGGATCTTCGAAGAAATGCTAACTCCATTCTCACCATGTTCTCATCTGAACTGTGAGAGTTCATAGTGACCTTATTTATAGCCCAAATTTGGAACAACCCAAATGTCAATCATTAGGTAATCAAATAGGTTGATCCATACAGTGGGGTCCTACTCAGTACTAATAAGGAATGAATGATTGAGTTATTGACACATGCTATCAAGTGGATGCGTCTCAAGTTGAGTGAAAGAAGCTAGACGAAAGGTGTTTATTGTATGATTCAATTTGTATAAATTTCAGGAAATGCAAAGTAGTAGATAGTGACAGAAAGCAAATCAGTGATTTCCCTGGAGGTGGGGGTAGGTGTAGAAAAGATGGATTACAAGTGGGCACAAGGACACTTTTGCGGGTGATGGTTATATTGACCGTGTTGATGGAGGTATTGGATTCACAGTTGTATACATATGTCCAAACAACAAATTGTATGAATTCTACTTGTCAGTTTATGATAGGTCAATGAAGTTGTTAAAAATTAATATATGAAGATGGAGCAGAATGTGAGAAAACCATAGAAAAGTTTAGAAAACAGTTTTATAAGCCCTATAACAATTAGGTAAAAACTGCATGTGGTATAGATGGTTAAGAAATACTTTAGAAAGTTAGTTATGTTTAGAAAAAAAAAGTATTGCAGTAGTATTTGCCAATTATTCCTCCCCTATTTCTGCATACTCTGAAAAAAACAACAAAAAGTTAAAATGTACTAGGGAGAAAAGGGAGAGGGCTCGACTTTATTTCTGATTTCCGACTCTAAAGACTAAGACCCCCACAGAGTAATTCTTGGGGTCCCTCCTGGAAAGCAGTGTGTGACAGTGACTGCGAGCCAGCTGAGGCTTGTTGTATGTCATAGGCCCTTGGGTGGGTTGGATCTGATGGATGAAGGGAGTTCTCAGCCTGCCATCCTGCCAGGTCTCATACCCTTTCCCCATGAGGTCTGCATCCTCCCTCATCTGATCGTGCCGTATTGCCACCTCTGTTCTCTAGACTCTGGGTCCCCTGTCCCTGCAGGTAGTTTTCATGTTGTGTTACAGCTGTTTCTGAGTGATCTCTTAGCCTTAAACTTTAGCAACAACCTTGTGTGGTATTTGTGCAGTGTACAGTGATGTGTACGTGTGTTTGCATTGCGTGTGTGTATCTGTTCTACTACACTCATGTATTTTCCAGCTAATACATAAAACAGTTTCCTTTATAATCTTCACACCAATGTGTTCACACCAATGAACAGTCTTTTCATTGCACCTTCAAATTAGGGGTAGAAGGTAATACATCACCTGTGCTGCCTGGGCTCCAAAGAGCGACGGGTTTTCCACAGCCTACTTTCACCAGGATCATGTACACATACTTTATTGTACACTTCACTAAGTTACTTAACTTTATAGCAAACCAACTATAGAACCAAATGTTTATAATTTCTAAGAGACATAGAGATTGTTCTATTTAAAAGAATACCATGAAGGTCCTTTGGTTCTTTAGCTAACATACATGATAATTTCCTTTTCATAAATTCTCATCTTTGCATGTTGCACGCCATGAAAGCAGTCCTTGCGATCCTAACTCCTGCTTCATTATGAATGAGAGCATCTCCTTGAGGCAGCAGCAGACTCACAGTGCCGGTTTGCAATGTGGTGGAGTGGCTGTAGTCCCAGGGCGTCACTCAGTTAAGGGAACCTGAGGATTGTGCTATACCATCCCTCCTCATCCAGATATTGGAATACTGTGCACTTACACTGGACCATGAATTCCTAGGGATTATTTCTCTCTCCAGACTAGGTCTCTGTTTCTCGGATTTTTGTTTTTTGTAAAAGGACATGTTGAGTGACATGTCAGATTCCTATGGACTATGATCTTTATTCTTTTCTTGGATTTATATTGAAATGATTAGTGAAGCTAGTGGAGATGGATGGAGTTATCTATTTCTGAGGAACACATTTGAGTGACTATATCCTAAATGTAAAATAATGAAGACCTGGGGCTGGGGTTGTGTCTCAGTGTAGAGCACTTGTCTAACATATGAGGTCCTGAATATGATTCCCAAATACTGAGGGGATAGGGGAAGTTCTGCTCATCGCCCAGTTTGTTGTTGTTATTGCCTGAATCCTGATATATTCTAAAACTCATCCAGAACGAATTTCATATGAATACAATAAGGCTTGCTTCAAATTCTCATTCAAGTGGATCCTATGGGAAAAAGGACTACCCGATGACAGTTGAGTGTCCAAATATAAAATATTTGCTCGGTTGGTTGGATTCGTGTAACCAGTGAGCACTTCAGTATGAGAGCAGCTGAGGGGCTGGCCCCTGAACGCTGCCGAGGTGCTCCTCCGTGGCTGGCCCCGAAGCTACACACAGTCTTCAGCTGGAGAGCTGAGTCTTTACTTTCTGGAGGCAGGGTGCAGGGCCTCTGAGGAGAGGCCAGAGCCTCTCTGGCTTGGGAAGCTCAGAAGGACCTTGAAGCCCACGTCCACCCTGGAGTGGGATTCATCCAAGTTATGGCCAGTGGCCCATGTACCACAGAAGGGTTGGGTGGCAGAAAAAAGGCTGCTGCAAACCTCAGCCCAGGAGGGATGAAGGATGGTGTGTGGGGTGGGTGACTTCTGAAGAAAGACCCTGTGCACATGAGAGTATGACGTGAGAGGGCAGCACACTCTGACCCAGCAGGGATCTGGGATCTACCCAGGTTCCTCAACCCCAGCACTGTGGACATCTTCAGTCAGGTAACTCTTATCCTGGGGGCTGTCCTGTGCATCACAGAATGTACAGCAGAATGTCTGTCTTCTACACCCTGGGCACCAGGAGCACCTCCCCTCACCCCATGAGTTGTGGCAACCAAAAACGTGTCCAGACATTGCCAAATGTCTTCTGGGGGCCTAACTCTTCCCAAATAGAGGAACACTAATATGAAGTAGTGAGCTGGGTCATGGAGTCAGCAAATCAGTTTGTCTCCTGTGTTATGGATGATCTTGATCTTATACACACCTTGGTTCCCCCTCCTGGCCTGATGATCCTATGCTCCTTCTCAGGGTTGTTGAATGGTGGAGGTCAAGGATTCCAAGTCAGGGAGGTTATGGCTGATCACTTTGCTGCTGAAGGGAGCTGTTTCCTCCTCTGTGAGGGTAATGGGGTTCATGGTGCTCTGAGGTCAGTGGGTTATGCATGCAAATCCATTTCACTATGGCAGTTATCATATGAAGACCTAAGACAGGCAGGATGTACAGTGCAAAGATATTTAGACCTTCCAGCTTTTTACCCTCCACATTTCCCATTTCAGGATAAATGGGTTTGAGTTTTTGGAAGCCTAAAAACACCCCCATGCTCATGAATTAGCTAACACACACACCTACACACCTACACCTGGGCATATAAGGTAGGGGGCAGTAAGGGTAAAAAGACTGGGGGAGAGGCAGCCACACCCTGCTGTCACATTGCCTTTGCTCTCTCTGTGTAAGTGGATTGCTGAGCAGAGTGGGTTTGTTTGCTTGCTTTTAATTGACACATAATTCATTGTACATATTGATGGGGTACAGTGTAGTGTTTTGATACAAGAATGCATTGTATAATGATCAAGGGACTCCAGGAGTAAAAGTCTGGGGGAAGGTAGAATAGCCCTTGAGTTAGAAGGAAGAATAGTGTCCCCCTGCCTCCCCTCTATTGAAATCTTTTCATAGTCTAAACTTCTTTCTTGCCTTCGTTCAGTGAAAACCTTCAAAAGATACGTTTGCATTTAAGCTGGTGTCCATGAATTATGTAAGTTCTTCACACTCCAGTCATCGGAAAGCACTGAAGTTTCTTCTGGTGTCACCTTCTTAGGCTTCCAAGAGGTGGAACATATACTCTGAGCCATTAGGAACCATGTGAAGAAACAGTGGTCAACCAAGCAGCCTGTCCTAGAGAACTCTCCATGGTTGCTCCCCAGGTTGGGGAGGGAGTCCCTCTGGGCCTCAGAGCACTGCGACTTTGGCTCTACGATGCTTCCCTTCATGTGTCCCTCTCTGCTCTGCAAGGATGCATGACCATCTGCAGCCAGCCTGAGACTTTTCTAAAGCCTCAGCTCCACCCACTAGAGACCCAATTGGTCCAAAATTTGTTGTCTGTGTTCAAGTACTGGGGTTTCAGAGAAGGGGGTCACATGAGTGATTGACATGTGGTAGTCACAACTCCTCTCAGTTCAGGATCCCAAACCCTGCCCTGCCACCAGCACCAGCCACTCTTTCCCCTTTCCCTGCCCTTGCTGGTCTCCATGTCAGGACAAGGGACAGAGGCCTGAGGAGGTGAGTCAACTCAATCTGTCAAGAGATTTTATAGAGAAATATTTGGGCTCTTCAAAGTTGTCCTAGGAAGCCTCTGAGACCTTGCTTTAGTTAATTTTACCCCAAGGTCAATTTGACACTTGGGCAGGAAGTTGTATTCCATGCATACAAATTCTGCTGGGCCCTAGTGGTCCATCCTACTTTCCCCAGAGCAGGGAGTGTGGGTCAGCAGACTCCTTTGTGAGTTTTCCAAGTCCCTGCCACCACACACATGGCTCCTTGTCACCACCCAGTCCTGCATAATGGATACCTTGGGGTCACCCAGCAGCTGACCTGTCTGTCTGAAAATCTAGCAATTCCAGGATTGCCCTCTCTGCCTCCGGAGCCAGGCATCACAAAGAATGTCCTCAGACTCTGCTCCCACCTGAGATCTCTCAAAGGGGCTGCTCATTTTCTCAAAATAGTTGTTATTTAAACATTTCCAAATGGAGTCCGGCAGTATTTGATCAAGTCCCTTGACAAAAATAACAACCAACGTGGGAGTTTTCATCTGTCCAGCAGTCAGCACCAGGCCTGAATTTTGACTAATTGGTGCCTGACAGCTTTAATCATGTAAACCAAAATGTGTTTTAATTTTAATTTTCCTTTCTCCTTTATATTCCTCCCCATTTGGTTGATGTGAAGGAATTTCAGTGGTCCCTCGTGTTCCCTTGGAGAGTCACAGAAGTACATACGAGATGAAGGGTGGAGGACAGAGCAAGGCCAAAGTAGAACTGAGGAGACTCTTAGCTCCTGTGTCCCCACCAGCTCCTGCCTCTGGGATCGACTGTGTTCAGCCTCATTCTGACACATGTTGAGGGAGGTGACTGCCACTGAGTCCATGGGCATGTCATTCATTCCCAAAGCTGGTCACTCCTGGGGCCTGCCTACTTGTGGCTGTGGATGTCCCAGCTGGCCCAGGCGTGGCTTCTGCAGACTGGAGGCTCAGGACTCAGCCTCCAGTTTCAGGCCTCACCACTTGGAGTCCTCCTGTCCCTCTGACTCTGAGGCCTTCTGTCCAACACTACCAATCCCAACTTGATACCCTTAGGGTTTTGTGAACTTGGGCTCCCTTGAGGGCCTTGAGGACCCATGCTGTCATCCCCTCAGTCTCCCTTCCTTGTGAATTCAGTGGATTTTCTGCAGCAAAGAAGATTTTGTTCAATAGAGCATGTTAGGATGAGCAGAAATCACGCCAGCCACAACCAATTGACTTTCCTCCATCGTCATGTGTTTTAGGAAGAGGGTTGAAGACTTCACTTATTTGGGTGACAATTTTGCCATGTATTAAAAAGTGGTCACTTACCCCAAAATTAAAATGTTCATATAATAAGTCCATTGAAAAGATTACTAAAAATCATGAAGTGGGTGATCTCCCCTCCACTCCATGTTGCCTGTTTTCAAATGTAAGTTCTGTGTGCCTATCTTTATCTCCTCTTCTCTCAAGAGTGCTTGAGTTTACTTTGGTTCTCATAGAATTCTCTTCTATTTCCATGCTATGAAGAACACAGACTTCTCTCTCGCTCCTCCCAGTAGGGACTATTTGGATACTTAGCCCTCCATGACAGGGCCTGCAGAGCTGCACTTACCAGCCTCCTTGTCCACCACCTGCTGGCTCACAGCTCTACCAGGGCACCATCTGTGCCATGGAGGGTAGAGGTCACCTGGGAGTGACTGAGGGCCCAGTGGAAGGCAGGGAGGAGGAATGAGGTCAGCGTGTTGGGGACCTGGTGCTGGTGTGTCAGTTCCTGGATGTGGTGTCTTGTCCCCTTTGCCTCTCACCCTTCACAGTCCCTCCTCAGTGGCTCTGCTGCTGCTGGTCACTGCTTCCACATCCCAGGCTCGTTCCTGCCTCACAGCCTCCATGTTGCTCTTGCTGCCTCTCTTTGGAGTACAAGTCCCCCTGGTATTCTCACGGCCGATTCTGCCTCATCATTCTGTCCTCAATTCTGACACCCACTGCCATCTCAAATTATTCCTTCACTTTTTACCTGTCCTTTTCATAGTGAAAGCTCTGACTAGATGCTCAACTAGGCGGTGTCCCAGAATCTAAATGGAGTCCAGCACCCAGTAGGTACTTGATACACCCTTTTTAACCTCAGAATTATTCTAATATTCGTAGGCCCTTTGTTGTTGCAAAAAGAGTTTTTGAGTGTCCTCATCCAGTGATTTTCTTTTCTGCCTCTCTCTGATAGACAGGGGGCCTTGGGAGCAAGGATTGGGTGTCACATGGCTCCTGCCTTAGAATGTACCCTTACTTATTGCATATCCCCGTAGTCAGGGTCCACATGTGTTTTTGTATTTGATGTTTTTTACTTTATATTATGAGCATCTTCCTCATCATCCCCATCGTGGCTGAATCACCACAGAGTGGTTTAGTAGCCAACGGGGTCTTCATTCTCTAACATGAGGAAACAGGTAAGAAGGAAGCTTGGGGGTGCACTTATTTAGCCTAGTGACCTGATATTTCTCTGCTTTTCTCCCCTCTATCCAGTGGAAAGCTCAGAGAAAGGCTGGAGATGGGCACCATGAGGCCGCTTCTCCAATTCACTTCTTTCCTGCCTCAGGGTCTCCTCCCCTATCTCACACACACACACCACGGGCCACTTATAACACAAGTTAGTGACTCCGTTGTCGAATAGACACCTCAATATGACCACACGTAGTATTCCTAAGGACTGGCTAGGATGTGTTTGGATCAAGTTTGATAATATCGCCGGGCGTGGTGGCGCACGCCTGTAATCCAAGCGACTTGGGAGGCTGAGTCAGGAGGATTGAGAGTTCAAAGCCAACCTCAGCAACTTAGCAAGGCCCTAAGCAACTCAGGGAGACCCTGTCTCTAAATAAAATACAAAATATGGCTGGGGATGTGGCTCAGTGGCCGAGTGTCCCTGAGTTCAATCCCTGGTTCCAAAAAAAAAAAAAAAAAGTTTGATAATATCTACTCATACAGTTTCTCTCTTTTCAGGACTCAAGTTCTCACAATTACCAAATCACATCAGGATTTCTACCCCAAGCATTTCCTCTTGTGAGAAACATTTCTGCCACATACTATGGTCGACGTCCTGTTGGCACTGTCTTGGAAATCTATTTTCTCATGCTTTTCTTTCTAAGTACTTGGTTTAAGTCTCTCTGAGAAAAATGCTAGGTCCTGATCCTATGTTTCACTAAAACTTTCTTTAGGTCAAATCTAGTTTATTCTTATATTCACAAGAGGTCCACAACTATAATATTTTGTCAATTAAAACTGTTTTTTCCTCACTTATTTCGGACCTGGCTGTTGTAGATAGTTAGTTGGATCAGTCCTAAAAGATTTCCCAAACCAGCTATATTATATTCAACACTTTAAACTTACTGGATTTAATGGCTAGAAACTGATGTAATTATGAACAGTTTCTAAGCAATAAGGGCATTTTTTACTGCCCTGTAGAGAGCTGAGAGAATTGGCTGGCCTCTAATGAAGGAGGAGGCAGCTATGGATAATTTTCTTCTAGAAAATAATCATGTCTTATGGGGTGAAAAAGAAAAACATTCAAATCCTCAGTATGTCATTTTCGTGACCTCTGATTTAGTAGGGGCCCCCAGGTGCAGACAGGAGTGGGCAGGAGAGGAGAATGGGGATGTCAGGCAAGGTTGAGGAGCATCCAGACACCAGGAGGAGAAGGAAAAGGTCAGGAGAGAGAAGAAAATTGTTCAAATCCAGTGTGTTCTCACTGATGTCTGCTGTCCCGTGCCATTTGATCATTCACATTCATCCTTTGTACACTTCTTTCCCAGAACTGGAAATATCTGTGGAGAGAGCATTGCTCCCCACTTTGACCCCAGCTCTAGAAGCTGCTGTCTTAAATTCTGAAGGCCAAGCTGTTTCTTTAGGGATTTGAGCTCCCAGAAGCTGGGGCTGGCTCCCCCCCACAATGAAATGTCAATCCCTTTGCTACTCTTAAAATGTGTCAGCTCCCACCTTCACCAGACACTGGCTGGCTCTGTCTGTGTCGGGTGCTGCTGCAGCCAGACCTAATGAGGGGAGGAAAAGGCAGCATGGTAACTGGGCTGAGGGAAGGCAAAGGACAGTACAACCACAGGGTGGGCAGCAGGGGAGTTGACCAGATCTGGGTCCCAGCTCTACTAGTGACCAACCCCTTCATCAACCTCTGGCAGGGACCATAGAAGACCTTCCTCATTGGGTTGTTGTGAAGAAAACATGATATATTGACCCACAGTGGCTACCCAGCAGACTGTTAATTCACTTCTGATCACCAGCAAGGACAGCCCCTCACTAGACTATGCAAGGAGAGACATCAAGGCCTTCCTGGTAGTCAGGCTCTGAGAGGAGTTGCCAAATGAGTCATGGTCTCTGTATCAGGAATAGATTGCTGAACAGTGCATATCATCCACCGACTCCATCAGTCGGAACCAGGAACCCCTGGTTCTGTGTAAGAGAGAAATTCTGAGGTTCCTGTTCTTGCTAGAAATGAGGAGGATCAGCAAAAGTGGTGGGCAGTAAAAGGCACCTCTCTTCACCCCAGTTCTTTTGGAATATACAACATGGAGACTCATGGGTACTCTTGAACAAAACGTGATCTGCCGTTTTCTCCCTCTCCTATCCCAACCTTCTTCAACTTGAGGAACCACTATATTCCAGATGCCATCACTTCCCTGGGCCTTGTTACTGCTTACAGCTCTCCTAGTGAGTTAAGGCTAAACTGCTTTGTGCAGAGAATGGAAGAATGCTCTCACAATGGTCCACCTGGACACCAAGATAGCGCTCCTTATGCTGAGATACCATTCAGGATGTTTTGTGCAATATCTTTGTCTTCCTCCAGGGAACCTGCATTCATGGGAGTGTGGGCTAAATACAGGTAAGCAAGGCTTTGTGACTAGACCTGCCTAATTTGCAAGACCCCACCTCTTTCCTTGAGAAATACAGGCTTCTACCAGGACCTCCTCACTTCTTGATGATCAGCAGATCCATTAACAGGAACCCTTAGAGATGTCTCTAGATTTTTCTCAGATCATTCCCCTGCTCTTGTTATCAGGGGTCTCATTTGCTTTTGCTAAGGAAGGTGAAGTTTCCCAAAAGACTCCAGGAAAGGCACAGATGTGGCAAGGCAGCTGAAGGCTGTGCATGAAAATACTCCATTCAGTCTCAGATGTACTCGACATCCCATGGAGGATGTGATGAGCACATGGGCCCAGATGCAGAGCAGCGTGTGTTAAGATGGCATTGCTTTGATCTGAATACAAAAGGTGAGACGTTGGCAGCAGCTATAGAAATTTCTAGAAGGACCCAGAATGCACACTATACCACCAGATAGAAGGTGGGAGAGGGACTGCCAGATTCTATCACACTGACCAGATGCTCCTCCAGATTTCATCCTGGTGTCGGATGGCAAGGAGACAGCATGTCTCGATATGTCAGGAGAGAGGGCTTTGAAGTAGCATGAAAACCCCAGCTGAAGAGAGGGCAAAGTATATGTTAAGAGAACAATATAAAGGGAATGAATGGATAGGTTTATTTTTGAAATTGAAACTCTCTGAAGTAGAGTTGTCATAGTTACCTGCTTGTTTTTACTTGTATTTATAAGATCTGAAGCCCACAGAATTAAAATAATCCTCCCCTGTGTGAAGTGTGTGTCTGTAATAACAAGCACCAAGGAGCACCTGGGCTGTTCTCACTGATGGCAGCTTCACCCCCTGATTCCTTTCTAGTCTTAGTGCTGCCTGGGCCTGTTGGGAGGAACTCATGGTTAGAAAGTTAAAGTTAAATTGGCTTCATTTTGCCACACACATTTCAGGATCACTGAAAATATAGGCAGATGTTATTATGCACTCATAAACAAAGTGCCACTGCCTGCCCGTGTCTGACTCAGTTGCAGCCACGAATCTCTCCACACCAAAAAAAAAAAAAACCTTATAAATACAGAAGCCCACACTGGAGCATTTTATGAGCTTCATGAGGATGATTCTCTGAATCATATTTATGGGCATAAATTCATGATGGGCCATGGGGATAGAAAACAGAAGTACATTCTGATTCTAAAATTATTGAAGGTCTTTAGAAAAAGGGTGCAGGCACCCAGCTTGGATTTGTCCCTCCGTGGCCACTATGCTTTGTGCAAGCTATTGTCCTTGCTGTAAACTGACGAGGCTGACCAGGGTCCTGCCACTATTAGAAGGCTCCTCCTGCTAGTTTGCCTTTGGTGAGGATGAAATTGAGAAGAGAGCCAACCCAAACTCTACTGCAGGGTGTTGTGCATTAATCCACTACCTTATAATTTGTGGGCCTGGTAGGGAACTTGAGGGGGTGATTCTGCAGGACGCTAGCATCTATTTTCAGTGTCTGGGATATACCAAATGGTTCACGAATGCTGCATTAACGCAGCACCAGGTGGACGTAAACCCAGCAGAAGTTTGAATAAAAGTGTGTATTTACCCAAAGTGTACACTGTGTGTGTATACATATACCTGTGGATACACAAACCTAGGTTGAGTATCCCTAAAGTCTTAAAATCTGAAATGCTCCAAAATCTTCAATGTTTTGAGCAATTATGTAATAACACACGTGGAAAATTCCACACCATGAAACTTTATTTCACCCACAAAATTACTAAAAATATTGTATAAAATTATCTTCAGGTTATTATACAAGGTGAATATGAAACATAAATGTATTTCACATTCAGAATGTTCATGTTCCCCACCCCAAGATACCTCATCATGTATGTGCAAAGATCCCAAAATTTGAAAAGAATTTGAAATCTTAAGTAGTTATGATCCCAAGTCTTTCAGGTAAGAGATACTCTCTCTCTCTCTCTCTCTCTCTCTCTCTCTCTTTCTCTCTCACACACACACACACACACACACACACACAGACACACACACATTCTTGACTAAACAGAAGTAGAGGGATTGTCTTTCCTAGCTGAGCTTTATTCTAAATTCAGATTTCCAGCTCTTTTGATTTGTCCCTTAAAGACCCCATGTTTTGATCAAAACCTGTCTACAAGGTGAACTTCATGTATTTAATATAATTCTTGCTTCACTTTGATTGATTTTCGTCATCCCAGACAGATGTCTTGGCAGCATGAGATACGGACTGGCTCTTCAGACTTGGCGGGTGTTTCTTCATAATTAAGTGGAGAAATGTAAGGCAGGTGTGACTTTATTTTCAGGAAATGGGTGCCTGCCATTTGACATGTTGAAGTATTGAATCCAACTCCTGGACTCCGAGGTTCAGCAACCTCTGTGATAGTATGTTATTGCAAAATAAAACTGAGTTTGCTTATCTTAGCTTATAATATTAACTGAGTGCTAGTAATGAGAATAGTGACTACAGGAAGAAGGTCGTGTGTGGACACTCTTTGCCAGTCCTCTTTTACATTAGTTTCCTAAAGAATCAATGCAGCACCCCTTCTTGACTGCTATCATCACAGCCATGAGAATTTCTCCAATGGTCACTTGGCTATAAATCAGTATCACAATGAACAAATGTCCCTTCTACCTCACTCAGAATGGTGATATTTCTCTCTGGGTCTGTTTAGGAAGCTCAAAAGAGAAATAGGTGGACTGACTTCAGAGCAGATTAAGTACTGACTGAGAACATAGAAGTCACATTGTCTGTTAAGATATGATGGAATCTTTCTGAAAGAAGCCTGGTTCCCATCTGAATTTATAACCTTCAGTGGTTTAAAAGGAGACCAAATTCTGGAAGAAAGGAGCAATTCATTCCTAAGGATCATTGATTTCAAAGTAATTAGAAATCCTAATATTTCAAGTTTGGCTACAGAAAATGGTTTTGGTGTCATGGGACAAAATAATTTAGTAAGGTCAATTAAAACTCTTCCTGTTTTCAAAAGTCACCCAAACTTACTGATGATCTCACTTGAAAAGTCAGACTGCACAGGTGTGTGTGGGTTCCAAGTGATACACAAGTGACTCCCTTGTTCTCCATTTCCCCATTGAAGGACATCTTGGTTGCTTCCACGTTTTGGTGATTATGAATGAAGCTGCTGTAGACTTCTGCATACAGATTTTTGTATGGCTCCAAGTTTTCCTTTCACTTGAGTAAATGCCTAAGAGTGCAATTACTAGGACACATGGTGGCTGTGTTTACTTTGACAAGGAATTGCCAAACTGTCTTCCCAAGTGCTGTACCATATTGGATTCCCCCAGCAGTGAATAAGCATTTCTGTTATTTTGCATCCTCACCAGCATTTGTTGTTAGTTTTATGAATCTTGACCGTTCTTTTAATATTAGTGGTATTTCATTACAGTTTTAATGTGCATTTCCCTGATGACAGATGATATTGAACATCTTCTGTCATTTGCCACCCAGGTGTAATCTTCGGTGAGTTGTCTATTCAGAATTTCTGCCCATTTAAAAAGTTGGTTCAGTGGTTCTCTTATTGCTGATTTTGAGAAGTTCCTTATGTATTCGGATTACAATCTCTTTATCAGCTGTGTGATTTGCAAATATTTTCTCAGTCTATGGCTTCTTTTTCCATTCTCTTAACAGTATTTTCAAAGATGAAAGTTTTTAATATTGATAAAGTCCAATTTGTTATTTTTTTCTTTCAGGGATCATGTTTCTGTTAAAAACTCTTTGACATAGATGTTTCTCCTGTATTTTCTTCTAGAAGTTTTATGGTTTTACATTTTGCATTTAGATCCATTTTGCATTACATTTTATTAGGAGGCATAAAAGTGTGTCTAGTTCATGTTTTTGCATTTAAGCTTCCATTTCTTCTAGCATCATTTGCTCAAAAGACAATCTTTCCCTCACTGAATTACCTTTGCACTTTTCTCAAAATTTTGACAATGTTTGTGTGATACTATTTCTGGTTTATTCCGTTCCACAGGTCTTTGTGTCTATCCCTCTGCTGATTCCACATTGTCATGGTTACTAAAGTCATGCAGCAAACCTTAAAATTGGGTAGTGCGACTCCTCAAACTCTATTCTGGTTTTTCAAAATTGTTTCAACTATTCTAGTTCTTTGCCTTTCCATACAAATTTTAGAATCAGTTATTCTATATCTATAAAAATTCCTAATGGTATCTTGTTAAGAATTTCATTAAACCATACTTTGTGAGAATTAATGTCTCCAATCTTTGAACATTGTATTATCATTTATTCAGTTTTTCTTTCATTGGCATTTTATAGTTTTTATCATAGAGAGTGTGATGTATCCTGTTGGATTTATACCATTGAAATTTTTGTCAGAATTTGCTTAAGACCAAGTACATGATCTATTTTTAAAATTTCCCATGTGCACTTGAAAAGAATATATATTCTGCAGTTGCTAGACGCATTTTCTACGTGTGTCAGTTAGGTCACATTTATTTATCTTGTTGATAGAACTTCTTTGTTCCTTCTGATTTTTTTTTTTTTGTATACATTTTACTGAAGAGATTGAATAGTGTCCCACAATGATTGTGGGTCTGTTACTTTGTTTTATGAATTGTGAGGCTATGGTTAGGGGCATACACATTTAAAAACTGGTATATCTTCTTGATCATTACATCTTCTTATAAATATGAAATGTCACTTTTTATCTTTAGTTATGGTTATTTCCTCAGAATCTACTGTGTCTGACATTAACTACACCAACTTTCTTTGCTTCCTGTTTGCATGGTGTATCTTTTTCCATGTAACCTTCAACTGTGCCCTTATGTGTGGTTCTTGTAAGCATACTTTAACTATGAAGTGTATGTGTGTGCTTGTGTTGTGTTTATATGCAGTTTAAGATCTTAATCTTTTACTTGGGGTATTTAGTTAATTTACATTTAATGTGTTGGTACATTTGTGCTTACATTTACCACATTACTCTTTTTTTTCCATTCTTTTTTATTAACCTTTATTTTATTTATTTTTTTGTGGTGCTGAGGATCGAACCCAGTGCCTCACACGTGCTAGACAAGTGCTCTACCACTAAACCACAACCCCAGCCCCACCACATTACACTTGATTTCTGCTCTTGGTCATTTCCTTCCCTCTTTGGGTTTGGATATATTTTGCTCTTCTTTTTCTAGTTTCCTCATGTGGAAGCTTGGAGTATTGATGTGGCACATTTGTTCTTTCTTAATGTGAAGATCTTGTAGTATAAATTTCCCTCTAAGAACTGCTTTAGCTACACTTCACAAATCATGATGTGTGTATAGTCATTTTCATTCGGCTACTCATATTCTCTAATTTTCCTTGGGATGTCCTCTTTGACCCTTGGTTTATTAAGAAGTATGTTATTTAATTTCCAAGTGACTAGAAATTTTTCTGTTGTCTTTGTTATAAACTTCTAATTTAATTCCATTATGAAATGGTTTCAATTATTTTAAGTTATTTGAGATTTGTTTCATGAAACAGAATAGTGAATACAGTGGCGAATGTTCTTGGATTCCTGGAAAAACTGCTCACTGTTGTTGATGAACTCAGTAAGACCCAGTTGATCTATGGTGCTGCTCAGTTCTTCACATATTGGTTTGTGTTGTTGTTGTTGTTGTTGTTGTTGTTGTTATGCCTATTCATCCTATTTGTTACTATGAGAGGTGTTTTCAAGTTTCCAACTACAACTTTGGATTGTCTATTTTTCCTTTTAGTTGTCAGTTTGTGTGTGTGTAATTTCCATTGGTAGATACATTAACATTTATTGTTGTATTTTGCAGATACAACCCTTTTGTCAAAATGTGTTGTCCTTATTTCATCCTGGTAATTTTCTTTGCTCTAACGTCCACTTTACTGGTATTAATATAGCCATTCTATAGCTTTCCTTTGATTTATGTGTGTGTGGTGTGGTAGCTCTATGTTACTATACGAATAACCAAAATAATCAATGCACACAGAGAAAAGTTTCATTTTGGCTCACAATTTGGGAAGTTCTGATTCATGACCAGTTGCCCTATTGCTCTAGACCTCTGGAAGCAGGGGAGGCATCACTCCATGGTGGGAGCATGTGTTGCAGTAGAATCCCTCCTCTGGCCAGGAAGTGAGGAAGAGGAAAGGGTGGGGTCTCCTGTCTTCTTTGAGGATGTGCTCCTACTGACCAAAGACCCCCTGCTGAATCCTGCCTCATTTTTTAAATAAGTTCCTTCCACCTCCCAGTAGTGCCAAACTGGGGGTCAAGCCCTTGACAATGGGTCTTGGGGCACATTACAAATAAAACAATAGCACATGGTGTATCTTTTTAAATTTTTTGCTTTTAACCAACCTGTCTCATTTTATTTATATTCAGATGCTTTTAGACAGTTGTTGGGTTATTCTTTTAATCATTCAGAAGATCTCTTGCATGTAGATCATTTACATTTATTGTAATTCTTGATGTTAGGATTTAGTCTTTTTATTTGATTTCCGTATCCAGTGTTTTCATTTCCCTACTCTCTGTTTTTTGCTGCCTTTTATGAAGCTACTTGACTATTTTTAGTATTACATTTTATTTATCTACTATTTTTTAAAAGCTATCTCTCTGTATAGTTTTTTTTAGTGTTTATTCTTTGGATAATAAAGTTCTTTTCTCAGTGTACTTAAGGTCAATATTTCTCCACATCAGTCGGAATATGCGACCTGGCCACCTCACTGCTTTCTTTGTCCTCCCCTGCTTCACGTCCCGATTGTCTTTTATGCTACATTTACATACGCTGGGAATCTCATTATAATTTTTGCTATTCTATCATGAAAACTCTTTTAGGGAAAGAGAACATTTTGCTACATTAACCATCCTTGACATTCCTTTCCTTATGGTATTTTTCCTTTCTCTCTGAGGAATTTTATTTTAGAGCAGCTCTGCTTGTTATTTTTTCTCCATAGGAAGATGTCTTTATTTCACGACATTCCTGAATGACACCATTCCTGAGTCATATTTGCTATATACAGAATTACAGTTTAATAATGCATTTACTTTAGCATGTTAAAAGATATTCCACTCACTTTCTTCTGGTTTTGATGTTTCTCATGAGAAATCTACAGTAATTCAAACCATTGTTGCCCTCAAATTCATGCATCTTGGTTTTTCTATCTGCTCTCAAAATTCTTTGTCTTCAGCAAGTTTGTTTATGACAGGTTTCAGTGTGAATTTCTCTGGATTTTTCTTATTAGGAATTTACTCAGCATTTTTTGATCACACTCAGAATAGTTTTAGCTATAGTTTATTCAAATGTTTTTTTCATCCATTCATTCTCAGTCTTCTTTTTCTGTAACTCCAGTGGCGCAAACTTTTGTAATTGTCCCCCAAGTTCCTGATATGCTACTCATTTGTGGCTACAATATCTGTTCTCTCTGTTGCTCAGATTGGATGATTTCTGTTCATCCATCTGCAAGTTCACTTACTCTCTTTCTCTATTTTACTATTCAGTCTAGTGAGGCTTTCAAAGGCACAGTTGCAGTTCTGAAATGTCCATTTGGCTATTATTTTTGCATCTTCTATATTCTCACTGATATATTCTATTCTAATGCTTCTTTTAAGAGTACTCGTGCTTGTTTGCATTTTTATAACAATTTAAAGTCTTTGTCAGATAATTCTAACATCCCTTTACTCTCTTATATCGATTGCCTTATGTGACTGAGATGTTCATGGTTGCTTATATGCCAAGGAATTTTAAATTTTACCCTGGTGTTGTTTTTGCTCTTCTTCTTGTTTGGTTAGGGTTTTGGTTTTGGTTTTCAGTACTGGAGATCAAACCCAGGATCTTGAGCATGCTAAGCAAGTGCTCTACCATCAAGCCCTATCCTGGTCATTTAAAATATCACATTATAAGCCTCTGTCTTGTTAAAACTCCAATAAGAATATTGATACCTTTGTTTTAGCACTGGTTAGGTTCAGCTGCAGGTTGGAACTGTCGTTTCTAATCTGTTTCAATGGATCTGCAGTGCGGTGTGGCTCTATCTAAGGATGTCCCTCCCCCAGGGGTCAGTCTGGGATGTGGACAGATTTATCTGTTAGGTCAGTTCTTCAAGTTTTGGGTCTGCTCCTAGGCTCTGTTCCATGCATGCCGAGGTTGGGAATGAACCCACAGATTCCATAAACAGTGTTACTGAGTTGCATTCCCAAGCTCTTCTCAGGAATCTCCCCAGTACTTTCTGGTTTCCTGGGTCTCCCACTTTTCTGTCTGGTGAGAAACTGCCCATTTCCACAGTTGTACCATATCTGTCACCAACACTGGAAGAGCAGAGAAGAGGAGATTCCTGTTGCTGGTTGCTACTGCTGCCACCAGCTGCCACTGCAGCCCCCACAAAATTGCCCAGGTCCTAGGGTGCACCACAGTGGAGGAAAAGGAGCGGAAGGGGGTGCTCATCTACTCTAGGAGCTTTGGAGAATTCCCTTGTCACTCCTCCAGCTGGGTTTCCCCAGGAGTTGTCTGTGTGCCCCACTATTGCTCCTCACTGGGATGCGGGTTTGCTGAGTTTGGGCTGGCGTACCCTGGAGACCAGTGGTAAACTCACCGCCAGTTTGGGGGTGCTTTGAATTCAGGGTTCTCCCCAAACCTGCCTGTTGCTGTTTACCTTCTGGAATTGTCAGACAGACAGCCTGTGCATTCTGCTTAGGTTTGATAGTTACATTCAGAGGGACAGAAAGGGTGGCATGTGTTTTCTCTGTCTTACCCAGAAATGGAACCTGATTGATATAACGTAAAGATTTGGTTTTCTAATCTACTCTTCACATACAGTTGATGTTCTTCGGAGTGCAGCTACGGGGTTTCAGTGTTTGGGTGTTGTTAATGCCCACATTTATGTCAGCAGCGTATGGTGCTATTTTGGTCTCTTACTTGGATGGCACAGTTCTCACTGTGTTTTTCTATTGGCACCTTCTAACCAACCTGTGGGTAAAAGTTCTCTTATCATTTCTTTGCAACTGGAAGGGTGACTTCCTTGGAGCGTGGCCTCCACACACATTCCCGCAGCAAAGCTGGCTGGGTGCATTGAGCCTAGGCATAGCTCCGCTAAGCTGCCCGAGGCAGTCTGAGAAGTCAGGTGGGAATCCACACAGAACTCTGATTTCCAGTGCACCGTCAATAGAGGTTTGTGCTTACCTCAAACATTCTTGAACTCTAGCTGACATTTTCAAACAGCAGTCTTCTGAGATCACCAAGTTGGGTGTGATTTCAGAACAAATTTACATGCAGTTCTTTTAAGATGCAAATCTTTGCAGAAATCACAGCTGATGCCAGTTGAACTGGCAGCTGGTCTCTGGCACACTCAGGAAGTAGGAAAGGATCTCAGTGGAGGGGCAAATGCACTCACATGGAGTTCAGAGTCCATGTTAAGGTTTAATCACCCTGTAACCTTCTTGAGAACAAGGGAGATGCTAATCCAGCCTTGGTTGCTATGATCAGGTGGAGAGACACAGAAGACTTGGGCAGTGAGGTCAGCTAAGGTCAACTGGGGTCAGCTTCATGGGGAGGATCAAGCCCATGTGTATTCCTCTAGTGGCCCCTGAAGTTTACTAAGCCTCCATCAACTGATTACCTAGAAAACATGACCCATACTCACCTTGCAAGGTGAGGCTATTGAGAAAACTGAATGAGAACATTTGGGAAACTACAGAACTTTCTGAAATGTAAAGTGTCATACAGTCTTCATTACAAAAATATTTAACAATCAAAGATAAAAATAGGATGCGAATGTTGAATTAGGAGGAGCAAGTCTTACTGGGCACAGTGGTGCACACCTGTAATCCCAGCAGCTTGGGAAGCTGAGGCAGGAGGATTGCAAGTTCAAAGCCAGTCTCAGAAATTTAGTGAGGCCCTGAGCAACTGAGATCCCGTATCTAAATAAAATACAAAAAATGATGGGGATGTGGCTCAGTGGTTGAGTGCCCCTGGGTTCAATCCCCAGTGTCAAATAAACAAATAAATAAAAGCATGTCTAGCTGGGTGTGGTGGCCCACGCCTGTAATCACAACTGGGGAGACTGAGGCAGGAGGATTACAGGTTTGAGACCAATTTAGTGAGAGTCTCAACAATTTAGAAGTTAAAATAATTTTAAAAGGTAAAAAACAAATAAAAAGGACTGCGAACATAGCTCAGTGGTAAAGCATCCCTTGATTCAATCTCCAGTACCAGAAAACAAAGGATCAAGTCTAATAGCAGGAATTAATGGTTCATTCCTAAAGCCTTCTGTCTCAGCCTCCCAGGAGACAGACTTGTTGTATGGTCGGGCTGAACTGAGGTCTATGGGTGCCAAGCCTGGGTCAGTTCCCATCCAAGCCCCTTCCAGCCCTGAGAGTTTGATTCTGCTGATGTGTGTCACAGAGAGAGTCAGGGATTCCGAGGGAGCTGCTCCCAGGACTGATGTTGGGCTTGGGCACACTTCCTGGGGTTTGGGTTGATACCTCCTCTCTCAGGCTCCTGAGATCCCCAGGCACCCAGAAGCATGATCCTTTTGTCCACGTAAAGGGGATCATGTTAGGCCCAGAGCCCCAAGGACAGTTAGTAGCTGGCCTGCTGGGTCCCAGCACTCACAATGGAGTTTTGCTTTGACTAGAATGTTCAGAATTCCGGACAGCAAACCCTCCTGAGGGACCCACAGCAGGCACCCACCCTGAACTGGTCAACTCCAGCCCCAGTGGACTCCTTTGTACCCACCCCAAAGGGTCCCATTTTCCTGCCTGTATCCCCATAGTCAGTAACACTCTGGGCAGTGGGATTTGGGGGGGGGCTGCAGACTGCCTGGAGCTATCTGTCCAATGCTGTAGGCAGCCATGGCACCATGTGGGCCTTACACTCAGGGTGCCCATCCAATGATGGCTAATTAGGATGGACCAGTTAATCTCTCTCTTTTCCCTATCCCCCTTGCAGATCACCTCCAATGAGAAGCACCTAGAAAGCCTCAAGAATGCTGGAAGCCTTCTGCGGGCTCTGGAGCAACTGACTACAGCTGATAGGTATGTGGGGCCCAGAAGGAGCCTAGAGACACTCTACCATCCTGCTCTCCTCATTTCTTCCTACACCAGGAACTAGCACCTCCCAGCCTGTCCTTGCCCACTGAGATACTTCAGTGTTGGGCGGGGCTCTGTGCCCTCTACCTGCTGGGAATCTTTGCTGTAGTGGTAAGAAGAGGGGAGTGGGGATAAACACAGGGAGAGAAGGTTTAAGCCCTGCCATGGGAGGCAGTATCCCCACCTGGCATGCCAGGAGGTTGAGTGGATGATAACCAGGTGGCAGGTGGTGAACCTGGTAAGAGGCAGTGCCTGGTCCATGCACAGGTGCCCCCATGGCACCCCAGCTAGAGGCAGTCATTACCACCTTGTGGCCAACTCGCAGACCCAGCAGGGCTGGGGCAGAACTGGCAGCTCAGCCTGCCCCACAGCACCAGGATCAGCTGAATCTTGCAAGGGCAAATTTGGAGCACACAGAACAGAGCAGTCTGTAGAAGCTGAGTGTGGGGTTAGGCCAGCCTCCCGTGCCTCAGATGGACAGTCTGTGTATCTAGAACATCCTAGAAGTAAGGACCCTATTAGACCAGGGTAGGCCTGTCACCCAGGAGCCTGTGACACACTGAAGGCAGGCACTGGCATCTCAGCCCAGGATAACGCTGATGCTTGGCCCTGAGTGAGTCACCGGGAGGACTCATCCTACAGAGACACACAGCCTCCCCCACTGTACTTGCAAGGGGGTGGCAGCTGAGGATGCACATTTCCCTCTGGGCCAGCACCCATCCCTTGGTCAGTGGGGCTGCATAACTAGCATCACTCTGAAGTCAGCGCCACAGACTGGCCAGGGGAGGGGTCGGTGAATGGAGCCACATCTCCTCCCTCTGGCCATTGCCCCAGAGCTGAGGGAGGTGGCCAGAGGTTGAACAGACCAGAGTCTCCTGTGCTCTCCCGGCCCCCGGGAGGACCCACCCACTTCAGGGTGCCTGACCTTCATTCAGTGTGTGACATGGAATCATGGTGTCAGGCATTTCCTGTGGTTTCTGTTTTCTAAACCGTAGGGTTTTATGAATTGTTTGCTTGTATGTTTCGGATTGATATTCATTTGGATTAATACATGGCTGCTGTGTTGTTAAGGAGCCAGCCTGTCACATAGGATGCCGGATTGTGGGGAGGAGGACACCGAGCTCTTGGCCCCTTTTCCTCCTTTGCTGAAAACAGATGAGTTTTTAATCCAGGTTTTCCTGTGAGGTTCGGAGAGGCTGGCCTGGAGGCGAAGGGTCCCTTCCCACCTTGCTGGGACCCTGTGGTGTGAGGTGGATAGACTCCTGGCCTTGTGTAGAGTCGTGGTGGTGTAGCCCCCACAAGCAGGGCACTGGGGGCAGGGGGAGCCATTGAGGAGTGGAGATTGACAGATGGCTCCTGAGAGCCCCTGCTCTCCCATGTCAGCCTTTGTGGGGCTCCTCACCTGGCAGGGCCCCTGCTTGCCCTTAGGCCAGAGCTAGCTGGACCAGGACAGGGGAGCTAGACCCAAAAGTGGTTCAGATTGTCTAAATAAGGCTCAGTGCCCCACAGGTGGCGGCCTCTCCTGCACCCACACACATCACTCTGGCAACCAAACATCTGCATCAGGTAAATCTCGCCTCCTTTGCGCTTTGTTCAGATGGCCCAGCCAGAGCAGGTGGCACTTGTCAGTTCTGATGCTGCTCTGCAGGAGGTTGGTCTGCTCTCCTGGCCAGCCCCTTTGGGGCTGCTCTGGCAGGCGGGGTGGGCAGTCTGGCCCCACCAGACCAGCCTGGGCTCAGCCAGGAGCAAGCTGGAGTTCAAAAGCATTCCCGCTGTTCCTCGGAGCCTTTGATGCAGAGCAGGAATTCATGGCACCCTCTCCTGGTTGCAGCCCCATCCCACTGCCACCCTCGGCTTTCACGTGACACCCCCACCCAACCGTTTATTTGGTAACCGCTCTATTTCTGTGCTGTCAAGAGTATGCCATGAGCTAATTTTACACTTCAAGGGTCAGTGCTATGTGAATGTCATTCTTTTCTTTGCTAACAGTTGCTAAATCATAGGTTCACAAGTGTCTCAAACAATGTGCTCGGGTGACCAAGTTTCCATTTTAAGTTTTTAATTACACATCTACACCTCTTGAGAGTAGGAAAGCCAAAGCTCCTGGCTGATTGGCCAGGAACTGGCAAAATGGAAGTGGACAGGTCAGTGAGGATGCAGAGTAGCTCTAGGATCCCCAAGTCTGCTCCAGAAAGGAGCTGGAAAGGTCCAGAGGGTGTGCACAGCAGTCTGGCTGTCTGGCTCTTACAGTGAGTGCAGTAGCAAGCAGTGCCTGGCAGAAGAGACTGAGCTGATGAGAGCCAGGGCCTAAGTTAGGGACACCAGCATTGGCCAGTTCTGAGCCCCACCAGGGCTGTGAGCTGCAGGGTTCTCACCTCAACCTCAGAGCAAGAGTTCTTATTTCTGCTTCCCAGGGAGGTAATGTACCGAGGCAGCTCTAGGAAGCAGCTGTGATGCTTAGAAAAGGAACCCCTTTAACCGAGGTCTTTTACCAGGCACGTGCTTGTTAAATCTGTCTACTTTGGTCTTTCCCACAGTTTACCTGTTGACAGTGTGGTGGCTTCCTTGGCCCTGGAAATCCTCCAAGCCGTGGGGATGAAGCAGGAAGGCATTTAGCGCAGGCCTACTCTGCAACACCAACCCTTGGCTGCATGGGTAAGGTCCTCTCCCAGACATTTGCCGCATCACCAGCCACAGCTGGGCCTGGACCTAATAAAAGTCAGCTAAACCCACAACCTGAGACTGAAGTTCTCTCACTAACTCTGGGCCCTGGAAAACTGACTCAGAATGGACTTGTTGGCTTCTGTAAGATAATCTGGGAAGTCCAGTTTTGCTGGCTATCATCAGAAATTCTCTCTCCGTGTGGGTCGGGTAGGCCTCCACTGAAGGAGGCCCTGCCTATGCTAAGAAGGGATAGGAACAATTCTGGGTCTGCTTCTCGAGGGGAAAGAACTGAAGGGCAAGGCCAGACAGAAACGTTTTCCCGGCTCCAACTCCAGAGCGAGCCTCTGGAAGTGAATTTCAGCCTTTTGTCTTTCTCCCACTTCCTGCTTGGCATTTTTGTTTCAGGAACAAACTGATTTCAGTTGTCCTGGGGAGGACTAACCAGCATAGGAAGGTTCAAAAAAATGCAAAATGCTCAAGAATGCTAGCTCCCTAGAAGGTATGCCCAATGAGATGGGATGATGGCATCAAGATCATTTTCCCCAACCATTACCACCTACCCCCTTATCCTGGAAACCTTTCCAGCTTCTGCTTCATATTCTCACATCAAGCCATAGACCTGCAAGTTAAGCGCAGTTATTTGGTGTGTACTGCGGAAGGATGTAGGACTACTGTCCTGGGGAAAGGCTTACTCTTCAATCTGTAATGTAGGATTGGGTCCTAGGAAGCTTCAGCTAGACAAGTTGAGATCATCCCTTGGTCCCTCTGGGGCTTCATTTTCTCCATCTGAAAAATGAAAGCGCTAGACTAGATCAATGACTATTAACCCTCTGCTGGCTCCAGTGCTATTTCTCTTGGGAGAGGAATTTACCCCCTAACACGCACTGCCCAGGTGGCTTCTGTCCAGGCAGCAGTTACCTGGAGGTGGAATGAGAAAGGCAGAAATGGTAGGCAGAACCCCATCTTGCTCCATGAGGGGAGGTTGGTCACGCTGTCACCAACTTCACCCAGACAGTGATCAGGGTCATTTGCCAGGTTCCATTTAGCTATAATGAAAACACCAGCTCTAAAGGTCTGTATGTCCACTACCTTATTTAATCCCCACTCCAGCCTGCAGAGCAGGCCTTCTTAGCTTCACTTCATAGATGAGGAAACTCAGGGGGGCTGTTTTACTTGCCCACAAGGCCCCACAGTGTGGTTGAATTCCAAGATTGTGACTCTATAGCCCTTGTATACCTCAGTAGGCATTCAGAACTTGATATGTGACTCTGGATACATCCCACCCAGGGACACAGGCAATTTCCTTTGACCTCTCATAGCCTGTTTCACGTCTATGGTGAGAAGGCCTCAGGATTTCAGTCCTGCTAGGTGAGGTGCCTATGGCTCAGGCCCGACTGGATCTGCCCGGGCTTCTGCTGGTAGCTGGTGGAACAGCCAGAGGCCCAGATCAGCTTCAGGGGCTTTGCCTGTTGGGTCCAGAGAACAGACACAGGTCTCCCTGTTTCCCAGGTCACGTCCACCCCTCCTTTTATTTCATTTGTTCCTGGGGGAACTGCCCTAGGGTGCAGGGTGTAGAGTCTTTCCAGAAGTATTTCAGAGCAATGAGATTCTTCTTTCCCCTTTCCACCTAAGCATGGAGTAATCTTCAGTGTTTCACACAAAACAGGGAGGCATTTAGTATTCCAGAAACATTTTGTTGAGCAGACCACTCCTGGCCAGAGTGCAACAGTGCCGCCTGCGTACTTCCTGCCCCTCCCCAAGCCCCAACACTTCGTTTTACAGGAAAGAGCCTCCTCCTCCCCAGGTAAGGGCTATTCTGTTTTTTTGTAGTCATCTAAGCACTTCGTTTTTTAGTTTTTCCATGTAATGAATACTTTCCTTAAAACAGCTTGTCTCTCCCCTTTTTTCAAATCGTCCTACAGCATGCATTAGTAAATTGCTTCTTCAGTTTTGTATGAGAGATACAAACGGCCGTGTACTCATACTGTGTGAAGCTGTGGCTCTTTTACTGTAGTATGTGTTTTGTGTGAACAAAGACACTGGAACACATGGCTTTTAGAGTGGGCTGTCACACCTTGCTCCGGAGGCAGCCTGGGGTTTTGAGGCAAAAGAAAAAATGGGTACTGATACTACCTTTATTTAAAACCCTGATATTTTGGTGGTAATGGGTATTTTTCTGGTCACCTAGTAGTTCTACACCTTTATGAAAAAAAAGTTTTCCTCGCTGACCTATGCTATGCACAAGTGCCTACATTCTAGTTTGTCCCATTAATATACATTTCTAATCCTGTGCCCAAAACAGCACTAACTACCTCTAGCTTTAAAGTTAGGCTTGACAGCTACAAGAACAAGGCTTTCTCTCTCTTAAATGTCTTGGCTATTCATTGCCCTTAGTGCTTCTAAGTATATTTCAGAACACCCTGCTGAATCAGTGTTTGTAAAATGGAACTTCAAAATGGTATTAGCCCAAAGTTCTGAAAATGTTATCTAGCTTAAAAAAGTTCTTTAACCCATTTTGTCCCAGATGTGGAACACCTATAAAAACAGTCTACATACTGTTAATATTGAAATGTAAACTCTAGATGATCATTTTCAACCTATATTACTGCACCTATGTTAACTTGTGGCTTAATGAATTAAATATAACACCCTGGCACAGTTCTTTATGCTACCATAAAGGCTGAACTCAAGATGTCAGCGTTAACCTACCAGTGTGTGCCTTCAGTATGGATGACTGTCCTGTGTGAGGCAAAACCTGAAACCTCCCACCTCGGTTACATGAGTTTTTCTCCTACGACCCCTATTATATTTGGACCACAGTGAAGAATCTTTTTATGAAGGAAGTATTCACAAAGTCTTCCCTAGATGAAGTTGATTTGAATGCATGTTGGTCAGTCACTTTTAATATACTATGTTTGAAACAAACATGCTTCCCTTAAGCATGAAACAGTTTCACTTTTTACAAGACTAAAAACAAGTCTTAACAGGTCTGTCTTGAGCAATGAACCTTGTCAGACCTACCACCAGGATGACTAGCTCCTCTGGCACATGGTGTGGAAGAAGGCCTGTTCTGGTTCCCTGATTATGTCCAGATAAACATCGACACTTAAACATGCTTAATTATCAGTTCAAAGTGGAGCTAAAGAAATTCCCTTCTCTGAACAAGTGATGCTTGTGTGAAGGTATTTAAGTTCAAATTCATATATTTTTAAAAAATACTTTTTACCTTAAAGAAATGAAACCATCTAAAGAGGATGTTTATTTGGCTTTCAGCTTTCTCCATTTCTTTTAGCTCAGTGTAGCTCAAAGACAAGGTACCCAAATGCCTTTGAACTGGGGAGGCCTTTGATTACTTGAGCAAGATTAGACACATAACCACACCAAGAGGCTAGGCTGACAGAGTACTGGCCACCGACTTTGAGCTCTTTTGTTAGCATTAACAGAATCAATCACAATGTTTGAAGCTAAAATGGGGTGGGGGGTGTGTAGTTTAACCCAGGGCCAAGTACTAAAGAAACTTGGCAAATAATCCCACATATTAGGTAAGGTCCTTTCTATCATTACAACTTAAATTATTATTTCACTATGTGAATTTTGCTCAGGATGAAGGTAAGCTAGATAAAACGTTTTACTCTCGGCAAACCACAATTTTTTTCAAGAAAAAAAAGGTGACACAATTGAATGAATTAAAAGTTTAATTCTGAACCATTTTTATAACCGTATTTTCTCTTGAAGCATCGTATCACAGCAGGTTACAACAACTTTGGGATAAAAGGCAACTGGTAAACTGTCCAAAACAAGGTTCCAAATAACACCTCTTACTGATTTACCCTACCCATACATATCCCAAATAAAGTTTTTGATCAAAAACATGAAATAGATCCACCTGCTTATTTTAAGCATATTAAAAAGGAAACTAATTGGACCATTTCTATTTGTCTATTTTATACAAAAAAGGCTACACAATGTTACACTTTCTTCAGATTACAATTAGAGTGATTATGAATTAGTGTTCTACACCATTACTCAATTCTTAAAAATTAGAAATTGCTGTAGCAGTATTCACTATAACATAACACTACAAGAGACTTAAAAAAAAAACTGTTACTGCAAAAAAAAAAAAAATTAAAGAGCTACTTCAAAGCAAGCAAAGTCAGTACCATTACAGATATTAAAACAAAAACAAAAACAAAACAAAACAAAAAAAAAATGTTTTTTAACAAGCAAGGCTAGGGTTTGATAAATTCCATCTTGTGATCCATTCTTGTGCATTCTTCACTTCTTGAGTCACTCCCAAAATCCATTTGTATTGTTACTCCTCGACCAAAAAGGACCAGAACAAAAAGTTTACTTCAATTGTTCCCATAGGAAACTCAGCTTGGTTAGTGTGTCAGGCACTTTCTGAGATACCAGCCCACCCCTCGAGCCCTCTCAGCAACTCTACAGGCCAATCACAATGCAAGTTCAGACAATACAGCTGTATGAAGAGAGAAAGGCTGCTATTAATGTTTAAAACAGCAAATGTTACTCATTTGAGTATTAAGTTGCAAAAGCTGTGGCAAAAAACATTAAAGTTAATAACTTCCACACATGATCACATAACAACCAGAAATCTGAGAACATCCAAATGTTCCAAGACATCTCCTTTCAAAGTATATATCTTTGTGGCAGATTTACAAATAGGCCTAAATCACTCCCACCCTACCAACCAAGTCTTTCTGAAGTTCCGTAGGCAGAGTAAAAGTATTTTACCCAAACTGGCTTTTTTAGACTTCTTACCTAAAGGATGATTTACAGGTCAGTATCAAACCAGGCCAGCTGATTGCTGTCACCTGGAGGCAGCCCATCCATGAGGTCCTGGGCATGTCCCAGATCTGGCAGACCATCAACTGGATAGTCAGCACCAGGGTGATGGCCACCCATCTCATGCTCCATCATGGGGTCCATACCCAAGGCATCCTGGCCGTATCCACCAGAGTGAAAAGAACGATAGCTGGGATCTAGAAAATTTGGGATGGCAACAAAATGGAAGAGAAACACAAAGGTTGACACTGAGCTTAGGGGAGCCAAAGTTTGGTAGCAAACTTGTCAGAAAGCAGTCCTTTCTAACCTCTTTTTTCTTTTTGGTAGTGCTGGGAATTGAACCCAGGGCCTTGTGCTTGCCTCACCTCTACCAACTGAGCTATATCCCCAGCCCTCCTTTCTAACCTCTGGAACCTCTAGCTTTCTTGAGCCAAGCAATGACTCACTTGTAGGCCTCAGAGCCAGGCCACCCGTGAGACCACACAAGCCATGTCTTTCATCAGAAGCACACCAGCAGTTTCCAGTCATACCATCCACATACTCTTGTTTGAACACTCTGCTTTTACCCTGGAAGGCACTAAGGTGCCTGAGAAAAAAGCAGCAATCCAGTGTGTCTGGCCACTATGGACACTGATTAGGGAGGTAAACAAGGAGATCTGACAAGGGTAGTTTTTAGGTTATACCCACAAAATACAAAACTCAAGACATTCTTTCCAATGACAACCTTAACATGTTCTAACATGTTTTAAGGGTTGATGTTTATCTGCCATGGTAAGAATGCTATGAGTTCCAGAGTTTAGGTAAAACCAGATGAGATTACGAATTTAAGGTTAGGGTTAGTAGTAGTCCACCCTTCATCTTCTTCACCCAGATTTGAATTAGCTTTTCAAAAATACAACCACGTAAGTACCCATGCCCCATCTGAGCTTACACATAGATTTGTAGACAAAGGTTATTATGGGTTCTCTGACCAAAAAGAGAATAAAAAGCCAGGCAAACCGGAACATCCTGCACTGCAAAGGCCCAGAGTGACATGTATTTGGTGGTGTGATCCTGCTGCATGCTCAGTGTGAGGTTCGAAATTCCTTATACTCCACTGAAAGATACTATTGCCAACTCTGGAATTTAAAAACTGTCTTTAATTGCAGTCACTACTTTCCTGCCAACACTGGTTTCCCAGATGAGCAAACTGGCTCTGTCATAAAATTTTAGAACTTTATCCTGATCTGGACTTAAATATGGAGAAATATGAGACACATACCATCTTGGCGATATCCAAGGGGTTCTCCCTGGGCACCGATATCAAGTCCAAGATCAGCAGTCTAGATAAATGAGTACAAGGTAAGGAAGAATACAAGGAAAACTGAAAATTCCCAACTTAAACTCTAGTATTTTTTGAAGACTACAAAAGGAACAGAAAACAAACATAACAAAAACTTCAAAAATAGAAGTCCTTCAAACATCACCCCCTCAAGGATATTTTTAATTCTGTGTGCAAAGAGAAAACATTTGACTAATTCTTTCAATATACTAAGCACTTACTAAATGCAAAACACTGCTTTTGGTGCTAGAGATATAGCAATTAAGCCAATGGGCACAATGCCCCCACCCTCCCTCCAAGGAATGGCTGACAGAATATAGTATAGGGAAAAAGAGATGATTTTTAACCTGAGCAGCTGGAAGAACAAAGTTGCCATTAACTGAGACAGACTGTAAGAACAGGTTTAGGATAGAGGGTGGGTGGGGAAAGTTAAGGGCTCAAGTTGGAACATGTTAATAAGATGCCTATTAAAAACCCAACTAACACATTACTCACTGTTTGGCAATCTGAGGATTTTTTTTTTTAACTTAACAATTTCTCTTTCATTCATTCAACAAATACAATTCACTGTATTTGTATGGTAGTTGGTTATTATGGGGTGGGTAAAATAGACTTTCAGATTGGTTTTAATTTTGTTTACTACAATGTTTCAATGAATACCTGTACTGAGGAAAAATACTGAAAATGTTTTTACTTGAATTTGTTATGAATGTAAAAAACTGTTAAAAAAGAAATACCAATAAATTGACTTCAACTAACTGCTTAACACTCTTTCCTTATACCTTTTCTCAAAAATCGTATGATAAACCTTTTCACCAGTCTTCCTTCCTTATGAATTCTAAGGGACAACTTCTAAACTGCTTACTTCTTTCTCACAGAAATTGTGGAACAGCATAGAACTGATCAACACTCAAGCCAGGGATATCATCAGTGCAAATGAACATGTACTGCATGTGTGTTGCAAACAACAATCTAGCAATCTGCTCTAGCAAACTACCAGATCAATGTGAACACATCTGCCTACCTCGTTCCAAGCCATAGGCTCTGTTCTGAAGAGGGAACTGGTCAGCTCAACTGAAAGCCGTTTCTTATAATCTTGTGGCTTATCCTCAGACATTCGAAATAGAACAGCAGCTGCATACGTTGCTGCGAAAGGAAGGAAAAATGGCCCTTGAGGAAAAGCTGAGGCCTTACCATCCATACATATCCACTAAAGGTTTTTGTTTCTTTTCTACTTACCCACACCTTCATTCCTAGAGTGAAGTAATTCTGTCAGAGGAGCTGTGGCTCCCTCTGCTTCAATAGCTTCTGCAGCCTCCTTGTCCTGAGCAAGTTCACAGAGGACCCCTGCAGCTACTCTTTGGATATTTTCAATGGGAGAATAAAGCAGCTAAGGAGAAAACACATAAACAAGATCTAATTAAATCTAAAATTAAAAGCATGGCAAGCACCCCGCTGTGGTGCAAACATTCCCAATTTGGAGCATGCAGCATTCACACTGGTTTCAAATCATACTCTCTGAATTTAGGTCTAGAACACTGGAATTCTATCTAGAATACTTTGAGCTACAAATCCTTTCTTCAGAGGCAATGTGAAACTAAGTTTAGAAAAACCAGAGCAGGTTGGGTGCCTGTGCCCTGGCAGCCCAGGCCAGCTTTCCATCCTCCAACTCTAAAAAATATAATATGAAGTTTCCTCCTTTTCTTGAGGCTCTAGTCCCAGTGTTTCTCCTTCTAATGACAAAGAAAAATGAAGGACATTTTCGTAAAATTAAGTATTGGCGTCTCTATTTTGGACTCTTAATTTTTTGATAATTTAAGAACATATAAAATCTAGATCCAGAACACCTCACTTAAAAAAGAATCATACCTGCACAAACAATGGAATGGTATTTAGTCCTCTGATTACAATTCGGTTGTGAACATCCCGAGCTAGGATGTGAAGGGCTCCAGTACAACCTTCAACTATTTCTTCCATGCGGACCCCCTCCTACCAAAAGAAATATGGTTAACAAACAGGGTATTATCCTCTCTCAAGTTTATAAAATTTGAAAAGCTTTTCATTCTAAGCAGCAATTACTAGACTATAATTATTCACATTATATACCCAAAGGTCCCCATAATCTACAATTAGTTCAGGAATAGGGAGGATTCCATTGTGTGAAATGTCGCTGAAAGGAGCCCCCTCCCCTGCCCCCCCGCAGCAGTAATTCCAAGCAGTACTCCTCCTCCATACCCAGGGCTGTGCACAAAGCAAGCAGCCTTCTCTATCCATGAGTTCCATGTCTGCAGCTTCAACTAACCATGAATCATTAATATCTGAAGTTAAAGAACTGGGCCTGTACTGAACACACACAATTTGTCATTTCCTAAATACTACAATATAACTACAATGTATATGCCTTAGTATGGAGGAGGATGTGCATACATCCAGTACTGGATTCACACCCTAGGGATACCAATGGCCAATTGTATAACTTTTGTATGCCTTGATTCCCAAAGATAACTTTCTTACAATAAGACACCAACCACACAGGGTAAGAGCGTTTGTAAAAAGAGACGACGCACAGAGTAATGCTCAGACTATATAAATGCTACCTCTTGCTATTTTCCCTATTTTTGGACATCTACATGTATTTGGTGAAATAATTCAGTTTTATTACCAAATGCTAAAATTCTACCGAGCTTCAAAGGAAAATCCACTGCTCATGTCTACCAAGACTATTACAACTGAAAACGACTGTATAAGAGAAGGAACTTAGCTTTTGTAAAATGCTTAATATCTGCTGTTTCTAGGTTAAAGTGTTGTTTTAAGTTATGATTCTGCTTTCAGTGGTTTTTATAAACAACTTTCTTCTTGGAGATTTAAAATAAAAGGTTCCCTCTGCATTCATTAAGTCACCCCATAGATATGGGTCAATAACAAAATAAATGGAGACAGCAAAGCCACAATATGAGTGAATACACAGAAAAATTAGCAATATGGGAGTCCCCAGATCTTTTCTGGTAGGCTTCATCTTTGTTTTAAAGTAAGTAATCTCCTTTAACCCAGTCCCAAGTTTTCAATTCTGTGAATATTGCAATGAAACTGACACAGGTACATTTAAGTAGGCCGGAAATCATAATCTAGAGCTTATATGTTTAGAATTATATTATTCTTACTATTATATAGTATATATTATGCAATTATACATATGTATTAAATTTTTATAGATGTGTTCCACATCTGAGACAGGGGACAAAATGGATTAAATAAGAAAACTTTTACAAGGTCTGAATCTTGAAGGTCTCAGGAATCAGAAGTATTTTTATCTTTACAAGATTACACACCTAAAGTTAGTTTTAAGACTCCAATTTGACATGAAAGCTTTAGGTTGAGAATATTATGGGTTAAGATTTCAGAAACTGTATTACTCATTCTTGAAATCTGTCTTATGTCCTTCAGTCTATGAAAATAGTTTAAAACCTCTCATGGAAGAGACAAAAGACATGTAAAATATTTATAAGAAAAACTCATCTTGTAGTGGGGGATAAGCAGCTCTAAAATCAGACAGACTGTTATTCAAATTAGGGCTCTACTAGATTTCCTAAGGAGGTCTGCCTCTGTATGCATTAAATGAAAGCGTTCATTAAGTACCTTACCCCTACAGTAGCAAATTATACCCCCATACACTCTGCCTAAGATCATGCTAAAAACATGTCCAAGAAAATGTCACTAGGGGCCACATTACTCTATCTGCAGCCATAGGAACATTTTAGGTTTTTCCATCATCAGCAGTCCTGAAAGTGGGATTGGGAGAGCCAACTGAGGAAGTTTTAAATTCACTGAATGTATACATTCCTTTACAATGCCAGGTATCACAGTAAGATTAACCTACCACAAACTGCTGCTGTGTTCCACCCATGGAAGTTCGACGCTGGGTATCCTGATGTGCACGAACAAGCAACTGAACTAGTCGTGGAATGGCACCCTGCTCACGCAAAGGTGCATGATTTGCTGGACAAAGGGCAAGATTTCGAATCAATCCAACAGTAGCCTGTAGATAAGACGGAAAAAATGGCATACAAATTAACAAAATCATTTTTTTAGCCTAAAATTATCACTAAAACTATTGCTACCAACTAAAAGCAATGACTACATGGTATTTCAGAATCTGAATCCCATTCCAGCCACATTTCCTAAGGAATACAATTCCTATTTATCAATCCTCCTATACCTAGACAGTCATCCAATAACTAGAGGTGGTTCTTTTCAATTCTGACAACATTCTACTTTGACAACACACCTTTATCAGAGGCCAATGGGATGGTGGATGTAGGAGTTTAACCACAACTGGTAGTCCATAGTGAAGGCGAACAGCATTCTGGGCCATCTCTGCCTCCTGGTGTCGGCTAGTCAGATGACGAAGAGCACAGATGGCAGGCTCAGTTATGTCCTCCCTGTCACCAGCACGAAGGACAGTACGTACAAGAGCCTCTATGCCACCCACTTGGCACACCATCATCTTGTTCTTGTAATTATTGCAAGTGAGGTTAGAAAGAATTCCAGCTGCACAGGTGACCACATTTATATCATCTGAACCCAAAAGCTGAACAAGAGTCCCAAGAAGACCTTCCATCCCTTCCTAAGGAGAAAAAACAGATGCTCAGTACATATTCATCTAAATCCTATCACCAGTGCGCCAGTTGCCTCAGAATTTACCTGTTTAGTTGCGGCATCTGAAAGATTCCTAAGAGTCCAAAGACAGTTCTGAACAAGACGTTGACTTGGATCTGTCAGGTGAAGTCCTAATGCTTGCATTCCACCTAGAAAATAACAAAGGATATATAATGCAATGGCCATTAGCTAGATGTTCCTGATAGCTCTCAATGTCTTCTCTAGTCACATAAGTATCCCTCTTTATTTTCAAAGCTAATCTCTCCACCTCCTTGAGTAATTTATTTCTCTGATTTTCGAGGGTGTTTTTCAGTTTTTCTTATGTAATTCACCTCACTAGTGACAACTTCTGTCAAATAGCTATTATTCCTTTCCTTTCCTGTATGGAAAACGTACGTCTTCATTATCTTCATTGCCCCCCTGTAGGTAATAGTTATGTTACTTCTTTCTTTCCATCCATGTAGTCATTTAAAAAATATTTATTTAAGTACCAGGCCATTCTGACCTGAACATACACTAGTATGATGGAGGCAAAAGATACTAACAAATATACATCTAATATATTAAAATACAGGCGTTAAGTGCACTACAAAGAAAAAGCACACAAGATGATGGGGGGGGCATACTACAATTTTAAGGAGGTAATTAGGTCACTTCAGTGGGAGGGTGACATCGGAGCAAAGTTTTGAAGCAACTATGTAAATTCCTGGGGTAGGAATCAATTCTGAAAGGTGGCACTGGAAGACTTATTGCCAGAGACCATATAAAAGTCACTTAAGAGCCTGGTATGGTGGTGTGTGCCTGCAGTCTCAGTTAACCAGTAAATTGAAGCAGGAAGACAGCTTGAGTCAGTATGGGCAACGTACTGAGACCCTATCTTATAATAAACATCACTGACTCCAAAATATATTAGCCCAAAGGTTTGCACTTTCCATGATTTATGACCTTCAATGGGGGAAATTTATTCTAGCAAAGGCATAGAGAAAGAAACCCAATTCCCACATACTAATTTAATTCCACCCATCTCTCTTCAAATAAAATCACTTCTGAATGCAGTGAGGGACATTTTCCCTTGTTCATTCTCCAGGTCTATTTTATTTCCTCAAATCAGGCTTAAGCCTACTTACACAAATAAAATTTAGTCTGCCTTCCCAATAAAACAAAGATCATCCCTCTCAGATTCCTTCCTCTCAGGAGCTCTAGCTATAATGACCTGCATAAGACTGATGCCAGTATTTGTTAAAATGTCCTTCCTCTATATAGTTATGAATCTAACAGAATGTAACCTCAGATGATCATCAGAATGGCCTGAAGAGACTTTTTAAAAACACACATCCATTCTGATTTGGCAGGTCTAAGGTAAAAGTCCCAGGCAGATGACTTTTTTGAGGTTCCCCCGGTTGCACCCCTGCTTCTTCTTGCTCTTACCTTCATAGACTGAGAAAACTTCTACAATCTCTAGTTCTGCCCTCACTTGCATCTCAGTACCATACAATTTCCCAGATACCTAGTGACCTTTCAGTCACTGTAAATATGCCAGTTTATTTTGTTAAAAAAATAGCAATCCCTTCTGATAGTTTCATTTATCTTCACATTACCTAAGTTCTCCCCACTACAAACCATTTTCTCCCTTAGTCCCTATATTACTGATTCTTTCAAAAGTCTAAAGCACTGACAAATTTGCTATATATCTCTAAAAGCAAACGATTTTATTCCTATAAGCTTATAACATCTCAGTGATCTGGTCTTCTTAACTTTTGGTCACACTGTTGATCCACACAATGTTAGTATTAGTATTCAAACCCGTTGTTCTGGTGCTTTGCCATTGCTCAACAACCAGTTTCTTTTTATCTTTAAAATAAGGGGGTATAATTCTTTAGTATAATCTTGGGAAACCCATTAGAAGTCAGATCCCACCTATCCTTCCAAATTAACCTAATATCTATGGTTCCAAAACAAGAATAAAGCATACAACTCCAGGAACAAATGACAGGGGCCTAGAAAGTCCTGCATGATACCATCCTGCTAGTTCATCAACCTGTTCCTGGGGACATTCACCCCATTATCAATTCTATCTATCTACACTTTCTTCTTCAGCACCTGGAGCTCCACAATCTCTTTCCTACTCACAGTACATGTTTCTTTCTTTTCTCTACCTTCAAAGCATTTACCACTACTACCCCCATTTAGACAACAGAAAGGGCCCCTTCTTATCCTGCAGTCCCATTTCCTTTGCAGGAATGCCCCTTCCATTTAGCCAGTTCCCCCTCACAATTAATTCTGTTGTCATTATTTGCTATTACTTCTCACACAATATGCATTCCAATTTACAATCAATCCCCTCATATTTTTGCTTATTTTTGTCACATTGCCCAGAGTGTAATAATAAGCACAGGAACCATATCTGTTACCTAAGGTATGTACCTAATACATTGCTTAAAATACATTAGGTGCTAAGTGTGTTCAAAATAAACAAACATTAGAATAACTTGGTGGAGCTTCTTAAGAAGAAGATTCCTAGGCTTCTATTCCATAAATTGATTTTTTGCTGGGGACATGGCTCAGTTGGTAGAGTGCTTGCCTCACATGCACAAAGCCCTGGGTTCAAGCCCAGCACTGGGGGGGCAACACTGCAGGGATTATGATTAAGTTAGCCTGAATTACCTGGATTTTTAAACAAGTACTACAGGTATATCTGGAAGAGCTGACAGAATTTACATCCTGTTCTATGAACTAAGCCATACTTGTCTAGCCTGAGCCTATGGGTCTCACTATCAGCAGCCATCCAGGCAATCATACCCCTTCTCTCCCATAAATTCCCAAATAAAATTACTATCAACAAATGGAAAAAAAGTGTTACCAACTCTATATCCCAACATTTTCTTCAGTTAAATGCCTTTATATTTTTTCTCTTCCAGTAGAGATTTGAAGCTTGGTTTGAAAGTCTAGGTAGATGATGCTAAGTGGGTTACTGAAAGAAGAAAGGAAGCTAGATAGCTGAAAAGTAACTATATTTCCATAACTTATAACAAGAGACCCTAGTGCAAACCACATACTCTTTTTTCCTACCACCAACATGAACACAATATAAAAACACACACATGTAATTTTTGCCTCATTAAAAATACTTATGGGGAAAACAACAGAGAACAGTGAATCAGCAAAAACTTTTTCACAACAGACCAGCAGCTCACTGACAATACAGAATACCAAGGCAAAACACTGCTTGTGAGTTAAAGTAGATTAAAGAGCACCAATCCCGGGGTATGCAGAACTTACACTTTTTTGAATGTGATCTTGGCTATAAATTCAATAGGAGTTATCTACTTTGTTATTAAATCCACCTGTCCTAAAATAAGTAATCTAATCAGAATTGCAGATCTGAACATGAGACCTTGGAACACATATACTTACCAGCTTCTACAATAGCCGGCTTATTACTAGAGCAGACAGATAACACCTTCAGTACTCGGCTTGTGGTCCACAGTAGTTTCTCATAAGTGTAGGTCCTCATTATATTTACTAAAGCTTGGGGTCCACCACTAGCCAAAATGATCAGCTAGAAAGATGCGTGTACATTGTTAGTCATGGAATCTTGATTAAATGCCTGAGAAAAGCCTTATTATTATTAACTGATCACACCAGAATTTAAGCCAGCTTGCCTTTTGACTAAAATGTATTCCCAGACCCTGTCACTCACACCCTCACAGTGAGGCTCTATCTAAACTCTCCTGCTATAGTACTATACTAAAATTTAGGCATCCCAGTCCTCCCAAGACAACATCAACTCTGATTGGATTTTCCTTCTTCCTATACTATTTATAGCAAAAGCAAAAACAAAACAAAGCAATGTTGATATGCACTAGTGATGAAAGTTGTATCAAAACCGATTCATTGATTAAATAACTAACCAGAATCGATAATTTGAAACTCATCTTTTGACACTTTCTTAATCATATCCACTTTTATCATTCATTCTGGTTCTTTACTTTCTTGTATATTTCCACCTCTGGACCCTATCCCTAATGTCCTAGAAACAAATCTCATCCCTTTATAACTCTGCTGAAAATTATGTTTCCCACCGTACTTTTAATATATCCTACAAAGCACTGCAAGATCTGCTTTATCTCAATAGTAGCCTTAACTCAAATGGTTATTCCTCATCACTCTGTTTTTGTTGTACTGGGGTTTTGTGTTTGGGGATTGAGCCTAAGGGCACCTTACCAGTTAAATCCCCAGACTTTTTAAAATTTTGAGACAGGGTCTCGCTAAGTTGCTGAAGCTGGCCTCGAACTTGTGATCCTCCTGCTTCAACCTCCCATGTTGCTGGGATTAACAGGTATGTACCACTATGCCCAGCTCTGTATTTTTTAAATTCATAAATTCCAGAAACTACACATTCCTCCCTCTTTAGTTTTGAAGGACGTCATTTCATCACCTAACATTCACCTAGTCAATCCCTTGTCATCTTTTGAAGCTGAATTCAACTATCACTTCCACCCAGGTCTTCTAATTTATTTCACTTCATATGTGCTCTCATAGCTCCTCCTCTTCTTTCTAACACATTAATTAAATAGTAATTAGGTTATTATTTCAATGCCTATCTCCTACCCAAGACTCAAAAACCTTGAGTCCTACCCAAGTCTCAAAAAGCTTGCTGCTATCTCTCTAGTTGTTAACATAGTGCTTTACACACACTCAAAATATTTGAAGAAACAGAGATATCCAACTTCTCTAGTATCCATACAAAGGGTTGAGAATACTATGAATTTTCAAGGGTCTGTGTAATATCACACTGGGTGTCTCCTATGCTCCATGAAAACCGCAATATTTTTTTTTTTACCTTGCTTTCTTGATTACCATAAGCTAAAATTTGAAGGCAGTCTGTTGTAATAGCCAAGAATTTAACATTTGTTTTGTTGAGCAAAGCAACCATTTTCTGCAGTCCACCAGCTAAACGCACTGCCATTTTAGCTCCTTCTTGGTGTAATAAAAGGTTGTGGAGAGTTGTAATGGCATAGAACAATACAGAATCCACTGGTGAACTGGGAAAGAGAAAAAAGCTTCATCAGAAATGTTGTGATTGCACTCTCTGTCTTAGTTTCAAGTACTCTGACCATGCTTTCTTACCCAAGCATTTTCACCAGGGCAGGAATGCCTCCAGACTTAAAGATGGCCAACAAGCCCTCCCGATGATGGGAAAGGTTGTGCAAGGTCCCAGCAGTACAACGAGCTGTTTCCACATCATTTGTATTCTGCATGGTACGTACAATGGCAGATACCATCTGAGGAGAACGCATGATGGCGTGTCTGGAAGCTTCCTTTTTAGACAGCTGATGGACCATAACTGCAGCCTTATTAACCACCACCTTTAACATAGGAATTATGAGATATCATTAGTTTTCAAATACTGATGCTGAGGAACTATTGTGAAACTATTCCCTTGAAGATTTCCTTTAAGGCAGATTGAAAAGCTAGCTATGTGATTGATTACCTGGTCCTCGTCATTTAGCAGTTTTGTCAATTCAGGGATTGCACGTGTGGCAAGTTCTGCATCATCTTGATAATTAATCAAGTTTACAACTGCATGTTTCAGCATCTGTGATGGTTCAGCCAAACGTTGGACATTAGTGGGATGAGCAGCATCAAACTGTGTAGATGGGATCTGCATACCCTCATCTAATGTCTCTGGAAACATGGCAGCTCGTACCCTCTGAGCTCGAGTCATCGCATACTGTCCATCAATATCTGGGAAAGTAAATTCAACACTTACTATCCAAAGTTCAGACTTCACCAAAGTATCTGGTCTCCAACATGGTAAAGGTGACTTTGCAATTACTCCCCTTTCACCATTCTACTCATTTTATCTAAGCTATCACATTCTAATTTTCATAAGAAAACTTTCATCCTTTCAGTAAGGCATTCATATTTACCAGCTACTTGCTCTTGAGTGAAGGACTGAGAAAATCCCTGTTCCCACTCATATAGGACTTGGGAGGTGTCCACATCCTCTTCCTCAGGATTGCCTTTACCACTCAGAGAAGGAGCTGTGGTAGTGGCACCAGAATGGATTCCAGAGTCCAAGTAAGACTGTTGTTGCCAGTGACTAACAGCTGCTTTTCTGTCTGGCTCCATGGCCATGTCCAACTCCATCAAATCAGCTGTAAAAATGAAGCAGTATTAGTACACTGACAATGTTGCCTTAATTTGAAAAAAAAAAAAAAATATGTGATATGACCTTTTAATTATTTTTAGAAATAAAGTCAAATCTGTAAGGCAGCCAAGAAAAGCAGAATGATAGCTAGGATTAGCTCAGTGATGAAATTATCTATGCCCTTAGGGGACCACCTAACAGTTACTCACTGAATCAGTGGAAGAATGGTACTGCATCCAGGCTCCAGAAGCAGTCATCCAGACTAGATTCCTGCTGGTGGCTTGTTTGTTATTTCACCAAGCCATTAGAAGTGAGCAGAAAATGGAGCAAAAGGTAGCCTGACAAGTAAGCAGGGAGAGAGGAAAGCAGGGGGATCTGAGCCAGACTGGGTTAATGGCAATGAAGCAGAGCCCCAATTCAGTAACTAAAGCTTTATGACACAAACCTTGAGTAGCCATTGTCCACACAGGATTTGCAAAACAGCTGTACACTAAACTTCAAATACCCTGAAAAAAGTTAATTAGAAGTCATTAGCATTTAAACCATCAGGGCTATTCACCCCACCCGTGTCCTCAACACATACCAAAAAATAAAACAATGAAACCCCCAAACAACTACGTATATAGTGAAACACAAACCCCCCCAAATCTCCTCCAAACACCAACCAGAGCTCCATTATTGATGAACTTTTGAATGAAAGCTCTTCCTTAACTGCTACCTTTTAGTAGAAAAATAAATTATGGCTCTTCAGGATACTGAGAAAGCACAACCGTTCTAATAATGAAAGCCGAGGGGCAGGGGATGTTACTAAAAAAAAAAAAAAAATTACTTCTATGAAAAGAACTATTCTATTTTAACATTTCATCAAAAAAAAATTCATAAATCCCCTCTGGACAAAGGAGGCCCAATAGGATTCAAGAAACACCAATAAATTATTTGTTTCCTTCTGATACATTACAATGTCATCTAAAAGAACTTCATAAAGCAGATTTTGGTGAATGGATCAAAACAGTGATTTTTAGTTATTTTTACTTATTTTTTACTAAGTAAAACGACTTTGCAACACAAAACCATGTTTACTAGTAAAATATTTCTAAATTCAAATCTATAGCAATGATTTGTTATAAATACAAATTGTGCCAACTGGGGGTGCTATTGTAATCAGCATCAAAAATAATCATTTCATATATATAAAACTTTTGGTATTTAAATAATGTCTGTATTTTAGCTTTATTACACACTAGTGATGTAAAATATTGAATCACACAGGAACTGTTTGCAAATGAGAACAGTTTAAGAACTTATGGCCTCCAGTGAAAGAATATCCTTTATTATAAAGTCTGCCCCAAACAAGTAAATCTTACACTAGAAATTAACATATTGAATATTTACAAATTAACATATTGGGTGTGTAAGGATATGGAATAAGACATTTAAATGTGAACTTTGTTTTCAATTAATGCAGAGTTTAAATGTTTTTAAGAAATTGGAAACTACACACTAATGTCCTATTTTTTCAGAGACAACAGTCCATGTCAGTTATTCCTAAAATCACTCTTCTAACACTAGATTTTTATAATCACCAAGATCATTTGATACATAAAGCTCATGAACTGAGGCTTGCCATTTCAGTGCTCCCAGAAGAAACTGACTCTGTTTACAAAGCAAAATTAAAGGTAGAAAATAGTAAAGGGGATTCCTACCCTCAAGAACTAATTTACTAATGGATTATGCATATTGTGATTCAGGAACTGAACAAAAAAGGTTACACAAACTTTTTTTTCCCCTTTTGATACTGTTGATTGAACCTAGGGGTGCTTTACCACTGAACTACATCCCCAGACCCTTATTTTAATTTGACCTGGTCTCGCCAAGTTGCTGAGGCTGGCCCTCAAACTTGTAATCTTCCACATCTGCCTCCTCAGTTGTTGGGATTACAAGGTTGTACCACCATGACTGGCAGAAACCTTCATATTTTAAAATGAATGTTCTAGGATCCAGTATGTAATGTGCAGACCACACTTTGAGAAATATGGTGCTGGGCACTCACATTCTCTGTACATGGATGCTGTGTTTAGCTTGTGTTTTTTGTTTAAATTTATGACTGGCTATTTTACCACTCTCCACCCATTTGGAAAATAGATTTCTTGCTCTAGCTCCCAGTATATTTTTGGGAGAGTAAAAACATTCTACATTAAGTTCTTCCTTTGGTCAATGCCAAAAGGCTCAGAAACCAACTAGCCGTCATACAGATTATGTGCTTCCACACATTAGGCTTCACTGAAAAAATACAGGATTGTGTCTTCATTGTTGATGCAAGTCAAACTATTTTAGCCTATGTTACTGGATAAAATTCTTTATGTGGGCTGACCTAGTAACTTGAACATTATAAATCAAGTTTGTATTCCAAACTTACAAAATTCATTAGTATGCTGGGGAGTGCTCACCACCTAAAAATTGTTCTCGCTCCTCATTTGAACTTGTAGATGAGGGTGGGCTAATATCCATCAGCAAGTATAAGTAAAAAGGGGAACTACAGAGTTATAGCACAGACCCACTTATCCCACATTGTTCTGCAGACAGATCCAGTAAACCGAAAATCTGAACATTATTCACCAAAGAAACTGAAGGGACTATCCAGAGAGAGCTAGGGCAGAGTCTTGCCCTAAAGAAAAAACCTTCCATTCTTTCTCTAACCAGAGCTTCCAGGGCAGGGCCTGGCTCACACCCTGCCAAAGGGTCAGGCCCAGAGCTTTCAAGCAACCAAGATTTACTAATCACTTCAGAGCAACCTTCATTCAACATCACAGTAAAAAGCGCCCTCCAAAAAAAAAGCCAACAAAAAAACTTGACTCCAAAGAAACAGACAAAAACATAAAAATGTGGGGGTAGAGAAATATTTTATTTTGAATACCCATACAGATTAAAGAGAATATATTAAATACCTAATAGAACTTTATTTATGCTCTTGGACAAAGACACAAAAGACTATGGAAGAAACAAGGTGACTGATCCAGGAGACCAAAGCTTCAACTAATAGACATTTCAGAAAGAATTATAAGAAATAAAAGTGGGGAAAATCTACATACCAATCAAGATGGGCAAGCAGGTGCTTTAAAAATTATGAAGTTCTAAATATTCTTAAGTGCAGATGATCACTAACTACAGATTCCATCAGAATGCTTTGTGTTTGAAAGCTGTATCACCATCAACTTACTGGGTTTTTTTTTCCAAGTTGTTTTGACAAAGAAAGAAGGTGCTGGTGGATGGTCAACTTCTGATATATTTTCCCATTCAATCTAATGTGGTGGAGGACACATGTGTCCTTCACTTTGTTCTTTGCTATCTAAGTATATACTCTTTCCAATTACATGCTTCATTAAAAATACCTCAAATTTCATCTGTTTGTTTTAAACTCTGAATTCTCCTGACAGAATCAACATGAGAATTCTAATATAACAAATCTGAAATTCACACTAAAGTTATCTTTCTAGTTTTCCACCAGGACAAAATTATCTTAATTATTAGTTTTCAAAAAGTTACAGTGCTACTAACTGGAAGTTACTTCATATAAAAATAAAGATGTTATAAAATAACAGGTTTACACTGGCAGTTCATACTAATGATTCACTTTTCTCAGTCTGTTCTAGAACAAAGGCAATAATTTTTTCTCTACTAAAATCTACTCTATTTCAGGAGTTATCAGAAACTTTTGATGTATCTCCAGGGATTAAAAAAGTTCTTAGTATAATTTAGTTTGTACATCTAAAAGCACATGCATGTGCATTTTTATCAACAACCACTGAAAATGCTTTGCCATCATAAAAATTAATGAAATTTCTTCAAATCTTCCTGTCTTAGCACTTTCATGCAACAATAAGTCACATTTCACTCTAGATTTCTCTCTGCTTTTACTTTTCAGTTATGTGTATGTCCAGGTAGTCTTCCTAGAATGACAATAAGGAACAATATCAAAAGACCTTTGCTTCTCCAAAATACCTAAAATTTGTGTCTTAAATGTACAAACGGCTATTAGAAATACAAAATGTCTTTGTGGCTAGGAAAATTAGGATGCTCCCCCAAATGATCTCTTTCTTCTTCCCAATAATTGTTTTCCCTACCCCAGACATAAAACAATACATGCTTATCTAAGTTTTCTTGCTCATTTCCATAACATAAGACCACCACATAGTTAATGATAGCATTCTGGTATACCTGATAGTACATTCAACTTACTGAGGTTTTTTTAAAATAAAAACTTAAAGTACTTGTGTAGAACAAAGTACTCTGTATTGCGGCATGTATCTGTGCGATAATTAAAGTATTCCTCCCACTCTTGAATGTTTAGTTTGTCCTTTCCTCATTTCTTCATCCATTACCAGAAATTCTAGAAGTAGTAGTACTGGGTTAAAGAGTAAGAACATTCAAATCCCTTGACACACAGCTCCCAAATACTGACAGAGCATAAATTAATACTATCTTCACAGACGGCATCATACAAGTGGCTAACCTACCCAAAGGCTTGTCAACATCAACTACAATCTCAGACAACTTTCAATAGATAGGTCCACCTAACATATTTATCACCATCATCAACACCACCCACCCTGCAAAATGTTTTTAACTTAGAAGTTTAAGTGTTTTAAATTTTTTGGCTATATGTATTTGTTTAGCGTGACAAATGTTTAATGTAGTCCTTTATTATTTTTATGGAGTACATATATACATTATATAAAAATAAGCCCCTTTAAAGAAACACATTCAGTCAACTGTGTCTCAGAATTTTACTATTTAAAATAATTGGATTATAATAATATCCTTCACATTTATTAATTTGTTAGTTTGATCAATGAGTAACTTCACACAGAATCTGTGATCAATAACACAATCCCAAAATAGTACTGGTGGGGGCGGAGAGTTAAAATAATCTTTTACTCCACCTACAAAAGCCAATTATTACAAAAAGCAGACATTGTTTTTCTCCAGTATATTGCTGCTTGTTAACATAAGCAAACAAAAAGATTGATATTTTTGAACAAAGCTATTCAAAGTACATATTTTAATTGTATAGACTTGATCTACATAGGCACATTTTTACAATTTCCAAGATATAATTTTATGCTAATTATATTTAAAAGTCCCAAAATCATACCTCAATTTTATGTAGTAAAGTATACAAAGAATATACCAGAACCACTTCACACTAGGGGAGAAGCAAAGGGAATGGGATGTGGAAAGGGTATCAAAGATGGTTTCAACTCTTTAGTTTTTTGTTTTCATTTAAAAAAATAAAATAAAAAAATAAAAACAAAACTACATTAACAACAAAATATTTATGTGGTTGGTTAGTGCATGAGTTCTTTTAACATTACTTTGTACACTTTGTATGCAAAAGTATCTGAATGAAAATAAGAAAAGAGCTATCAGCATTTCATATAAACTAAAGCCCAAGTGTGATTTTAAAATAAAAATCTCTGTACTTTAGTCATTCAAAATAATTAAAATTGAGCTATCCAGGAGACATGACTAATAATTTAAGTAGAAACTGGCAAGTTTTTTCATTCTTATTTACTACCTTAAAAAGCCTACATTTCATTGAATGCATGAAAAAAAAAAACAGATAAAATCTGGGTAAATATAAGAAAATAAAAACAACCATGGTTAAGAAGCGCAATCAATGTTAAGTGTGACTGAAACTGAAACAAAACAGGAAAATACACACACTTTCATTTTAATTCTGGACATAACCCCACTAAAAATAGTGTAATTTTTAAAATCATATATTGGAACAGCATGACTAAAGGCCAACATCCACAGTACACCAAAAAATGGGACAAATTAATTAAAAAATACATTGCAAAGAAGAAACAGCATTTCTAAGAAAAACAAAGTGAGCAATAAGGTTTATGGAAGATGTTTAAACTCATGTTCCTTTTGCTTATCAGATTGGCAATTATTGAAAATACTAATAATACTGCTAGGAAGGATATTATAAACTGGCAGAAATTTGAGAATAAGCTGGCACAATTCACTAAATTAAATCCTTTATAACTTACAGAACTCCATTTTTGTAACAGAAATGTATCCTGTAGGAACATTCATAGAAGCATAATACAAGGTCTGTACAGTGAAACATTCATAGAGAAAAAGGTGGAAATTACCCAAATGTCCATCAACAAAGGCTGAATAAATTATAATTTACTCATTACAAGGAATACATATTCCTCCACTGAACTAATTTTAAGTGCCTTTTATGTTACTGGCATTGCAATAACAAAGAATAAGAGAGTCAAGCCACACTTTAGTAAAGCTTATGTTCTACTCTTAGGGAACTAAGCAATAAAAACAAACAATTTAAGAGAAAAAAAACTGTTATGAAGAAAATAAGGTGAGAAGAGGAGTGCTACTCTTCAGAGTGGTTGGTCAGGGAAGCCCTCTCTGACAAAGTGAGCACAGGAGGAGCTAGTCAGGTAAGGATGGGGCAGATTTACTCCAGGCAGTGACCAAATGCAAAGCATAGAATAAGTTTAGGGGGGGAAAGGTTACTCAGACATGGCGGTGCAATCTGTAATCCTAGTGACTCAGGAGCCTGATGCAGGAGGATCCAAGTTGAAGGCCAGCCTCAACAATTTAGCAAGATCCTAAAAAACTTAGTGAGACCCTGTCTCAAAAGAAAAAAAACAAAAAGGACTGGGGGCAGAGAGGGGGAGGGAGGGCGAGAAGAGGCAGTGAGAGAGAGGGATATTAGGGGAAGGGGGAAAATAAATAAGTTAGAAATAAATAAGTTAGAAGGCAGGAAGCCATGAAGAGAGGTGGGCACCAGATCAGTAAAGATGTAGAATAAAAACAAAGTATACGGAGAAGCGTCTACAGAAACAGGATCTGTAATTTAGACTTTACTCAGGCTAGGGTGTGTAGCTCAGAGGTAGTATGAGTGCTTAGCATGCGCAAGGCCCTGGGTCCAATCCCAGCCCCGGGAAAAGTTCACTCTAGCAGCAATACAGGGTAGGGGCTGTAAAGCGGTAAAAAGTAAAGCAGGGAAAACAGGAGCTTAGTGTATTATGCAGCCACCAAAAAGAATGATAAAGATCTATATAGAAAAAATATTCAGCACATATCAAGCATGCAAATATACAGTTTACTTATGTTTGCAGAACCAAATGCATAGAAATAATACATAATTTTTAAAAATATTGGTGCAAGAAGATCTTGTAAAATTGTTTAGCCCTGCATTTTTAGTCAAATATTCAAATACGAAGCTATCGAAATATTTTCTAAGCATAATAACCAAGTGGCCTATGAAAAGAACTATGCAAAAGACATGAGGAAACTAAGAACCATCTTGCTTCAATGGCAAAAACAAATTGCTAAAAATAAAATATAATAAAAAGTGACATTCTTGGAAAAATAACCTACATTTTTCCTAAAGCAAGGAAATAAAATTTACTACAATTTTTTATTTATACAAATGTCATTTTATTAAAGATTTTCCTTTGTTCGTAATTCTGATGTTATAGAAGTGGCAATAATCCAAGAATCAAATGCATTATAAAGCATGCCAGATTTCTGATGGAAGTCACTATCATGTTTTAAATCTTTTATAGCTTAATGTGAAGATACTACTTTGTGATACCAACTTAAGCACCCAATTTTGCCGGTGACACAAGGCTACATAATTAAGGCTGCAACTTCAGTTCCGAGCCTAATGTATTTATTTCACTAGCTCTTCCAAGCAACCTCAAAAAGTAGGAAGGGCATCACTTTCCAAAATTATCAAATGAGAAAACTAACTAACAGCAGTTAATACAAGAGTACAGTTCATGAACTGTTCAGTTAGAATTCAAATCCAGGTTTCCCATCTCTCTGTAGCTTAGTCACATGCCCTCTCAATCTAACCACATGGAGTTTAATGACCAAATTTATTGATAACTGGTAAGTCAATGTTTCAGATAAAAGAAAAGGGTTAGTTAGCAATTTTAGATACAGGTATCATATGTAATAAGAAAGAACATTCTCTGAACAATAACCACAGCTATGAAAAAAAAATCCTTTAATCCAAGATCTGCATTGCTCCATACCCCCTATTCTGACTCTGTGCCTACCTATGCAGCACTACACCAAAAAAAATGTAAGTTTTATTTCAAGAAAGTCTTCATGTTAATCTGTTCATCTCTTTATCCAGACTATAGGCACAATTAGTGGCAGGGACACAATGCCTTCTAGAAGCAATTTAATGCATTAATTTATAGCACTTTAATGATAACATTCCTCTGCTCCACTTCTTACAAGTTCCCCTTCCCTATCATACCAACACAACTGGTCTTTAAAAAGAAGAACCTCAGTGAACAAATTCTATGAGGGTTAAAACTGTTTCTTTAGTTCCTGTTTCCAAAGTGTTTAATATATATTAAACTCTTAAATATTTGATGAACTGAATTTGCCAATTTAAAAATGCTCAAAAAGTAGCCAGTACCACACACAAAATGTAACATAGAGGCTTAGAGATCCAATAATTATACATAACTTAAGAGATTTCTAAATGCCTCAGACCCATGAAGGATTCTTTTATGAAGAATGTATACATGTGGACCAAAGGTAGGCAAACTTCCTGTCAAGTGCCAGACAGTAAATATTTTAGGATTTTGTGGGCCATTAAGTTCTCTGTCCCAACTACTCAACTCTGCTGCTACCATTTGAAAGTAACTACAGACAATATCACACTAATGAACATAGCTATATTCCAACAGAATTTCACTCATAAAAACCAAAATAAGAATTTCATATAACTTTCATTATGTCATGCAATATTATACTTCTTTTGACTTGTTTCCAGCCATTTAAAAATGTAAAAACAAATAATGCAGGCCATACAAAAGCAGGAGGTATGCAGTAATTTGCCAACTCATTTTATTATACACTGTCAATGAGAACAAAGGCAAATGAATTTATATTTTAATTAAGCACATTAAGCCTAAATGTGAAGACCTGAACAGAAAAGAGTTTTAAGTGGGTTAACAGGTTACAAAGAGAGATCACAATGTTTTGTTTTATTCTATAAGTATCTTCTAAAACAGGTTGTCTGAAAAACACAAAACTGGACCCAATGATACACCAAGACTATTTGAGAAAAACATTTCTGGTCATAAGACTAGTATGTAATAAACCAGAATTCAGTTTCAATATATGCATGACTTTTCATTTTCACCATAAAGATCTATGAGCTAGCTCAAAGGTTCCCTTAAAACTGGTAGATTCTTTCAAAGTATTAATCTAAAAATTACAGATGACTAGGCAATTCTTTACTAGAGGGGCTGGTATACAGCCCTGGCATTATACTCTAAGTGTCACAGGTTACTGATGCTGCTACTCCCAGCTAAATGCTATGTACAGTAGTACTCAAACTATAACATGGTCCAAACTCTATGAATAACATTAGGAAATAATTCAAGTTTAAAAAAAAAAAAAAAAGCAAAAATCCAAAAACAGACAAAAAACTCCCCTGATTCCAAAGAGTAACCCTAACATCAGCTCCCTAAGAAGCATCCATTCATTAAAACAGATTCTTTCTTAATCTTTAGCAACCTTCTGTCCCCCACCAAGCATGTTAAATTTGTTATTTTCCCCAAAAGACATTTTTCTTCCTTTGAGTCTCTTACGCTAGCAATGTCTTTTAATTATGAGGATCTCTAATATTAAGGAAGAGAATATTAAGGAAAGTAGAGTGAGCTAGGAAGCTTTTATTTTCAAAATGTGACTGCTTTTTATTTCAATATAAAGAACTTTAAGAAATAGCCCCTAATCTTTATTCTATTGTCCCAAAATACCCCAGAAAAGGAGTCATATCATGGTGCTACCCATGAATACCCCAATGGCATATTTTTTTGTTTCTCCATTTGCCAAATGTAGTATATTTAAAAGATTTTTTTGTTTGTTCCAAAGAAAGCTTTCCCGTGTCTCCTTTATTTACTCAATAGTTTCAGGAAATGGCAATACTAACAGCATAAATGCAATGAACAGATTTCATTAATTTATTCAACAAATATTTAACCATCAGTTATATGTTAGGAACTGTTAACAGATTCTAGATATGGGGTAGTGATTAAAACAAACATGGTTCTTGCATTCTTGAGAGGGACAGACAACAACTAAACAAACAATTACAAAGAGAGACAAGTGTAAAACTAAGCAACAAAGCCTCAGAGGGGAGTGGAATGACACAAGCAGATCTCACTTAAGAGTAGCCTGAGGCTTCTAGAGGATAACCTTCAAGCACAGACCTAATTAAGGATGCTGGGACCTAATTAAGGATGCAAGAGAGCCAGCATAGGAGGAGAACAGGACTGGTCCAAAAGTAAAAAATACCATGTGCAAGGGCCCAGAGTCATGAAAGAACTTGATCTTTTAAGATGAAACCTTCAGATCAGAGTGGCTTGATTATATGGAGAGGGGTGAGTGCAACGCAATGAGGCTGAAAATAACCAGATCATATGGGGTACTGAAGCCCTTGGGAAGGAATATGTTTTCTATTCTAATTATCACTGGAACTCCTAAAAGGTTTGAAACCTGGAAGGAAAAGAGAAAGAAACACCAGTACAGCAACAAGCAATAAATAGTCCAGGTGACAGATGATGGCTTAGGCTAGAGTAGCAGCACTAGGCACAAAAAGTAGCTAGACTGGAGTAATACTTCATCTCTGCTAATGAATTGGATATAGTAGATGAGAGAAATTGAAGGTTTCTCATAGGTGCCTGGCTTGAGCAGTTAGGTCTAGTAGTGAAGTAAAAAGAGGTATTTCTAAAACTGCACTAGTCATGTGGCTATTTACAGTTAAATTAAATTTAGTATTAAAGAATTAGTTCTTCAGTTCCTCAGCTACATTTCAAATGCTCAATGGCCACGTAGCTGGACACTACCATATTTCAACCAATAGACAACATTTATTGATGGTGCTATTCTAAAAGGAGCAAAGTACAAAATGCACCAGATGCAGAATGATCCAGCCAGACTAAAGTAAAAAAGTATTCATCTGATTTGACAACAGAGGTCCAGCATTGAACTCAACAAAAGTATGTTCACTGGAATAAGAACACAAACTGGAATGAGGATGAAAACTGGAGACCATGTATATAAGGTATCTCTTTCAGTCTGTGCAAGGGAGCAGAAAATTAAATGGGGCATTAGCTGAAAGGAAACAAAAGCTGGTTGGTTCTGCAATATTCATTCAACAAACCTTTATTGAGTACCTATAATTTTCATAAACTGTTCTGGACACCAGGGATACAAAAGCAGGAAAAAGAATCTGGAAAGGGAAAACAATAAGCAAGTAAACACGTTACACATCACAGTATGATTAACTACCAGAAGTCAAATAGATGAGTGTTATAAGACAGTGAAATTGGGTGAACAGGGATAATCTCATTGTGGAAGTGATATCTGACATCAGTTCATGAATGTTTGATCAACTTAAGGAAAAATAAAAAGGTCAGATGGGAACAGGAGGAGGAAAGTAGTACTTAATGATGAAGGGCATGGTCTGAACACATAGGAACTTGTGCTTTTACACAAGGGTTGGTAAACCCCTAGAGATTTCTGAACAGAAAAAAGTTACATGATCTATTGCTTTAAAAAGGATTATACTAGTTAATGTGTTGAGAATACACTTAAAGAAAGACCAATTAGAAGGCCTTTGCAATAATCCAGCAAGAAATGAAGACAGCATAGCTATGGTTGATTTTTGGATGTATTTTGGAAGAAAAGCAGCAGGATTTACAGAAGGAATTTAGATATGGTGTGGGAGAAAGATGAGTGAGGAACTGCAAAATGTTAAGCCTGAGTAACAGTTTTTATTTAAGAAAGGCAAAAAGAGGAATCTTTGGGGGAAACTAGGAGATCAGTTTTAGATTAATATCCAAAATGTTAAAAAAAAACAGCAGAATATGAGAATGTTAGAGTTCAGGAGCAACCCAAGCTAGGAATAAAAATTTGGAAGTCATTAGCAAATAGGTGTAAACACCATTTATTTAAAGTTAGATAACAAATATGGACAATTAGAGGTCACAGAAATGGCTGAAAAAGCAAAGAAGAAACAGCCAGTAGGGTAGAAAGAAAACCTACCCAGATAGAGTGGCCTAATCGAGTGAAAAACATGTTTCTAGCAACTGGTCTAAGTGCTACAAATAGGCTAAATGAGATGAAGACCAAAAATTTGTAACACTGGCAGGGGTTCAAAAGAAAAGGGGGAAACAGCACATATAAGCAACTATTTTAAGGTGTTTGCATTAAAGAGAGGCAGAGACTAGGGTAGTGTGTGAAAAAGAAATGGTGGGGGGGAGAAAAGACTTTTTTTTTTTTGGTACTGGGGATTGAACCCAGGGGCACTCCACCACTGAGCCACATCCCCAGCCCTATTTTGTATTTTATTTAGAGACAGGGTCTCACTTGAGTTGCTTAGGGCCTCGCTAAGCTGCTGAGGCTGGCTCTGAATTCGAGATCCTCCTGCCTCAGCCTCTCAAGTGCTGGAATTACAGGCATGTGCTACCATGCCCAGCAGGACTTTTTTTAAATGGGATAAATAACTGCATTTTTGTGTGCTCATGGGAAGAATTGGCAGAGAAGGAAAAAGTCAAGGATGCAAGAAAAGGGAGAATGAATGAATGCCATAGTAATATTCTTGAGAGCAAAAGGAGAATGTCATCTAGTGTACAAGTACAATGAACTGGTCAGTTTTACCTTAGGAGCAAATACCGTTGACATACGTTCACAGCATCAAAGAAGAATGTAAAGGGAACAGTCACTGATATGGGAGCTTATAGGAATTCTTCCAATTACTCAATATTCTTAGTGAATCGGTAAGTAAGGACATTAGGTTAGAGTGAGGATGGGGGAAGAAAGTTCTGGACATTACCGTGGAGAGAGGAAAGTACAAAATAGTCACAAAGTGAACTAACAGATTATGGATCACTGGGCATTATGCCATGGAGGGACAATGTTGTTGAGCATATATAAAAGAGAGTGATCACAATTAAATGTGGAATTTCATTTGGGTATAAGTTAGAGAAAGAGATGGGCAACACTGAGTAGACTAGGTTCTAGTGGGGCCGAAGGGCTGTTGTAACTGAAGTATTTACTAAAGGAATGAGAGTGGGGTGCCTGAAATGAGATGGGGAGAGAGGGCAAAATTACTGATAAAAAACAAAGCATTCTAGGGCTGGGAATATAGCTCAGTTGGTAGAGTGCTTGCCTTGCAAGCACAAGGCTCCAAGGTCAATCCCCAGCACTGCAAAAAACCACACACACACACACACACACACACACACACACAAAAACAAGGTATTCTAGGGTGTGACAATGGGAATGTGATTGACTTTGGATGGAAATTAAGATCACAAGAGAAGAAATCAAGGAACTAAGAGATCAGGATACTGGAAGCATCTTCTACATCAATGTTATTCAAAGTGCCCAAACAAGGCATCACTAGAAGTCTGTGCCAGATTATAAATCAAAACATTGCTTTCTTTATCAAAAAGTCTTGCTTCAAAAAAAGTCAGTTGAACAGGGAATTCACATTTTGAAATAAATTTAATGCAATTCAAACTGTCCACAAAGACTTCATAAACCACAGACCAAACCAGATTTTAAATTAGTACTGTTCTATATAGGTACTGATACTACTAAGAATTACTACAGATAAAGGAGAGAGTGACAATGAGTCAGGATCTAACAAAGTGTTCCAGGAAGGAGGGGAAAGACCCAGTAAGATGTCTGAAATCAAGACAAGTAGTGGGTAGTATAATTTGATAGCATCAAAATCAAAGCTTGGAGCTTTAAGAATGATCAAGAAGTTAACAATGGGGAACAAAAACAGTCCTCTTTGCTCAGTGTTATAAGGTAGGCAAGAAGGAAAACATTTACTGCTTAAGAGAGCTACAAGGGAAGTGGCATCATCAGGCTAGGTTACAACTCAATCAAGGAAAAGAAGGGAGCATTTACAAAACATATTGACAATATGAGAAATTTACGGATGCATTCCAGAAGTCATACTGGATGGATCTCAAAAGATGATAGTAAGTGGCAGTTGGGGACTAAAGTGTGTCTTGGGGGGGAGGGGGCAGTAAATTAGAATCTTCGGGGAGCAAAGTATAACTAAAGTAACAAAGATCTTGAAAAGGCATGCACCAGGACTGCCCTCTGAGCAGAATGCAATTTTTCCTTCATTGTAAAGATGCACTCTTGATACAGCCTGATAGGAAGGCTGGGAGGAGAGGGGTGGTTCTAGCTTCTGGTCAAGGAGAAAGTGAAGGCTTTAAATAGTCCTTTTGCCTTCGTCCTTTCTAGACAAATGTAGTAGGATCTGGGGTATAAGGGCAATAAGGAAAACCTAAGACCCATTAGCATACAGTCAGGGTATTCTTTTCCTTTTTTTTTTTTTTTTTTTTTTTTGCAGTGCTGGGGATTGAACCCAGGGCCTTGTGCTTGCGAGGCAAACACTCTACCAACTGAGCTACATCCCCAGCCCAGGCAGGGTATTCTTTAAGTAAGATCAACAAAATAATCCTCTTTTAGTATTTCCCAGCTTCTCCTTATTAAGCAATATTATTTTAACTAGTCACTGTGCCTCAGTAATGAACACCAATCTTCTGGTATTCCTAGATGTCTAATCTCTAAACTTCTTAGCCTCTCATTTCTCATTCTATGGATTCAGAACCCAAGAAAAGTGACAACAAAATTAAAAGTAGGCAGTAATGATGTATGGAAGACACCTCAGATATAATGTTGGGCTAAAAAAAACTAAATGAACAATATTAGGCAAAATGCCTGAAAACTGACACAATAAATTTATAGTTCTATTTAAAGACAGCTATGTCAAGCATATTATGTTTCCCAAATAACAATTTATCTAAATGAATTATAAGGCATAAATAGTACACCTTATTTGACATCATTTCATTCTTTCAATTGGCTCAGAAAGGAACTCAGTATTTTCCCATACAGGGAATTGGTACTCCATTTGGAAGCCTCCAAGATCAGCAGGACTGAAAAATGTTAGGAAGAATCCCTTGTTCCTCCCTTATACACATGGCATTCATCTACTACAGTACATGCAAAACTTCAAAGACAAGGCTTGTTCCCTATACCCTAACCCCCAAATCACTTTAATTATACTTAAAAAGAGTACAGTTCTTAAGGTCTGTTACAGCTCTTCAATCAGTTTACTTTGTATTAAAGGAAAATTGGGATGTTTGCAACAACCACTTCTTGGTGTAGCAAATTATTCAGATTATCTTCAAATTGCACTCCCAAGAAATTCTGCAGTAAATTTAACGTCTCATATTTTTATATGATTAATGTCCCAAGTGTTACATAACATGCACATATATCTTACTAGTATTTCAGATATCACAAAACTGTTAATAAAAACTTATTAAACTCATCTTTCAGCTTTTGTACATCTTTTACTTCCAACTCAGATCAATTACTAACATTTAGGATAAAATTTATTAATCACGGCTAAGGTCTATGACATGAAGGCTGATGAACTTAAAACAAGTCAGTTAACCACCTCCCCTCAATTTTTAAACTAATTGAACATATCTGTTTCAAAGCAGTTAAAAAGAAAAAGAAAGTAAAAAGAAAGTATCAGTACAGCAACACATGAATTATTAAATCACAACACATGGAAACATCAGTGAAAAACTTTTAAAATGGAAATAAATGAGGGAGAAAATGACAAGTATTATTAAGCAGTTTCACCCCACCATCATCCAGCTGTTCAAGCTCTTCAAACTGTCAGAGGAAGGGGGAAAGCCTTTTCAATGATTCAAAAGAAATCAGAGGTAATAAAACTTCTGAAATACTATAAAAGAAACTTTAAAGTGGCTCCATGAAATCAATGGGGATTGTGGGATAAGCAGAGAGGAGGTGAGGCATCTCTGGGATTACTATTTTATGAAAGGTTCACCAATCAGCTTGCATTTTGTACCATACAAGAATGACAGCCTACAGCACTATTTTCAGGTAATGCTTTTTAAAACCAATGTTGGCTTATGGTCTGCCATTTAAACATGAACTGTGAAGACCAATCAACTTTTCCAAGTCTAGAAATGAAAAACCTTGTTAGAGTAAAAGATTTAACCAAAATCTATTAGATTGTTGCATACAATTTGTATTGACTAAAAAGCAATGTCATTAAGTAAAACATATTCAATTAATTAAAATTTTGAATCTAGTGTAATACTAATAGTTAAGCTTTGAAATGCTAAGGCTTGGGCTGGATTGTAGCTCAGTGGTGGAGCACTTGCCTAGCATGTGCGATGAACTGGGTTTGATTCTCAGCATTGCATATAAATTTAAAAAAAAAATAAAAATTCATTGACAAAATTAAAAGCTTACCAGCTATTTGCTAAACTTCATAAATTCAAGAACCAATCATTTCAAAGAATCACTACAAGAAACTATACTCCAAATAGTACTACTACAGAGGTTACAAACTAGCAGTATTCTGCAATAGATATATTTGATTTGTGCTGAAAAATGTCTTAATATTTGAATTTCATATGCTCACATCTGCAATATTGAGAAATGTATATTAATCCAAATTTCCTACTTCTTGTAGGCCAAAAAAAAGATGATAATGATCTGGCAACATAAATAATATTTTCACACAATGGCTGGTGATGCTAATGACTAGCCACTTAGATGAGACATGTGCTCTCCCATTTGAGATAGTACATGTGATCTCAGATACCCAGTATCTTTCTAACCCTGGAAATATTTGAGTGGTCATTTCCATTACAATGTAGTAAGACCAAATTCTACATGGCTTGTGAAAGCAATTTTATGTAGTCATATTTCTTGAACATCAAATTGCTGTGTGCTATATTAATAAAGGCAAGTAATCAATTTCAAGAGATAAATTTCTAGAATTTTTTTCAGTAAGTTTTATGTAAGTTAGAAAGAACTTTCAAATCTACTCTCATTTCTCATAAAAATCTTAAAAAACTGGAACACAAGCCTGCAGCACCATTTCAGATGATACTTTTAAAAAAACCAATGGTGGTTTATGGTTTGCATTTTTTAGTCCAGTCATAGTAAAACATTTAAACATGGAATCTGCAGACTAAACACCTAACTTTCCAAACTCTGGAAATAAAAAAAAAAAAGCTTGTTAGATGTAAATGCTGCAAATACTGAGCAGTAACTTGGACAACGTTAATCCCAACTATGACTGTTTATGGAGGAATATTTAATCCATTTTGAAATAACCATTTACTTAAAGCACTCTTGTCTTAAAAAATAAAACACAACTAGATACAATGACTACACATTTCTTAAGAGTCAAAAATTTTAATGTTTCCACAGAATTATACTGAATGCCAAAGGCAAAGTGGAACAATCAGTGGTATTATCATTTTCCCCTCCCTATACTATTAACATTTTAATTTCATTTTACCCACAGTCTGGGCACAGCATTAAAAAAAAAAACTAAACTCTTTAGAATTTACCATTAACTAACCATTTGAATTCCAAAAGCGAGGCCAGAACAAGATTCATTTGTTAGTAATCAGACTCTGAAATATTTTTAGAAAATGTTACTAATAGAAATATATAAACTTCAACTAAGGAGCCAAGAGAATAGTCTTCACTGAAAAATTTAACAGGTTATATGACCCATGACTGTACCAGAGACTCTCTAGTCAGTTACTACAGCTCTGTATTTTCGTTCACATACAGACTTAACTAGTTCTTAATACTAGAGTTGAGCACCTACTCATGTTTAGACAAATTAGCAACTTTTTCTGAGATTTTTAGTTTCTAAACCTCATCAATATGGCTAAAAAATAATCATTTACCTCTTAAAGCACTTAAATGAGTTTTGGTTTATTGTTACATTTTAAGCAAAGGGATCTTAATTAACTCCATAATTTAACTTTTCTCCTTCAAATATTGGTAGTGATGACATTTATTCCTAAGTCTTTTAATTGAAAATTTAGTTGATAAATTGTTCTAGAATTCATAAGGTTTCAAAATTGATTCTCTCATCAGAACTATTCATAAATGCATTCCACATAAACTTCCGTGAATTAAAAAAAAATTACAAGCATTATATTATATCCACTGGAGGGCACTCAACATGACCAAAACATGCGATGAAAGCATGTTCTAACACTACTTCACTCTACTGCCTCAGGACTCAGAGACTTTGGGAGTAGGAAATGTGTCTTAAAAAAGATGCCCATAACTAACAAGTCCAAAAAAGAACTTAAAAAATGATGAGTTTCTAATGTGGCTGACTTTCTCTCCTTAAGAGCTTCTTTTTCCTTAGGGAAAAAAACAGATTATATGCATATTTCAAGGATAACAGAGTTCAGGCCTCAACAGATAAATCTAGATTTCAAGTCCAGCCAAGTCTTGCAGTGAACACAAAGGCAACTTTCTTAAGTAAATAGAGGAAGAGAACTTTCTCCAGAGTTTAAGGGATGAAACCATAGGAGTTAATGCCTAACTCATCTTTAATCAACACAATGCACATATTTTTCTTTTGGGAAGCCGAAGAACTATGTATTTTAACCTACTGGTCTACTTATCTATCACTGGAGTACTGTCAGTACTGGAGTCAGTACTGGAGTAATATTATATAAACAATAGTCTGTTAAAGGAGAATTGACTCTGCAAATGAGTATCCTGTCAATGAGGGTACAGGAGGCAGTTAACAGCATGATTTGTACAAAGCAGAGGCAGCTCCTATGTTTACTTTTTACTTTTATGGCATAAAAATGTTTTCGGTAAAGTTGTTTTAACAACAATTTAAGAGGGGCCTACAAAAAATGCTAATAGCAATATTTTCAAAACAATCACAAATCAACAAGTAGCACTAAACAGGAGTTACCAATACTATTTATTAGAAGTTTGTCCAGTTCTAAAAACATTGATAACTTCTGCCTTGGGTTAAAGTCGTGCTTCTGACCAACCTCAAAAAGTTCTCTTAAAATTTCCCACCTACTACTCTACAATTATTATCAGCCTAGATCATGGAGAGAAATAAAATCATCTTGTAACTAATCCAATATATCAGATTAATAACACTAATGTTCCATTTGACTGAATATACATATGTAATCCATTTCAGGGGTTTTAATAACTTATGAGCTCTTTGATTTGTTCTACCCTATAACAACAACAAAAAAAGGATCTCTGCAATTTTTGTAAGTGCCACATTTCAAAGTACACTTAGAGAAACAGTGCCTTCTGGTTTTCCCTTTCTCAGTTGTGTTTTGAAAACAAGCATATACACCTTCATTTACAACAATTTTTACTCCTGTCCTCAATTAAGAGGAGCAGGAAACTCAATCAAGTTTGATAAATTCTAAGATTGGAACGCACATTTTTCTACAACAATAATTATGGTAAAGGAAGTAATCAATTCACAAATAGTTACCAAAAAAACCCTCACACAACAATAACAACAAAATCTCTTGGATACTTCCTAATTCCTGAACACTTTTGTTTCCTTTTTTAAAATTGGCCACTTCTTTAAAAATTCGGGTTTTCCTACAAACTTTTAAATAACTGTTTTGGTCTCTAAAACTCTCAGGCTTAGGACTCCACAAGACTTTAAGTTACATGCCACACTAAGCTTTGGAGTGCAGTTTTCCCCCCTCCTGAAGGACTGAAGACTTGAATAATCTCAGCATTCCTTTAGTCCTATAGAAAAAAACTTCTGCAAGTTTTTCAAGTTACTGTTGCAATCACTTCAGGGCCATGTCCGTGTACATGGCCTTCAGAACAAAGATTAGGTCAAAGTAATGAATATGGGGGCAAATTAATCAAATTTTGTCTACTGTGAAAGGACATCCTCAATTTTTTTTTTCAATTCGGAGATTTTGTTGAATGTAAAAATAAATGTAGCCGCAGCCTTAATTCAAACAAAAATCAATCCCCAGCACCGCAAAACAAAAAGCCTCCAAAGTATAAGTTTATGTCACTAATTTAAGCAGATAGCAAGCCGTGGTACAAATAACACTTCAAGCTTTATCTAATATTCCTTCCAATAAAGTTAACACGAAAACATCTGAAGATACTGAATGTTCACCAAGTGACAAACAATGAAATGGCTTCATAAATTTCAGACAAAATACTTTACGATCTGAAAAACTTAGCGATCTGAAAAACATTAGCCTAGACTTTATCAAAGGAAATGCTGCCGTCTCTTCAAGTTGATGTCTAGTCTAAGCCACCATTATTCATGATACAAAGCTCTCATTTCACTAAAACCACTCCTCGATTTCCTTTTGCCGACCTCTGCATACCAGCAGCCCAGTCTCCCTTCATTCACCACTCACAAACTCAGGGGGGAGGGGAGACCACAGATGTCTGGAAGATACAAAGTATGAGACAATGCTCCCTCCAAAGGGGAACAGAAAATGAAGGAAAAACTACACCCCACTGCCAAAGCTTTCAAGCTTGGCGGATTCAGGAGCGGGCTATGGGATCTTAAACTTCGAAAGTCTGGGTTCAAAGTCCTCTCTCCAGACGAAACACTGAAAAAAGTTGCAATGCCTGAATTTTATGTAGCCAATTTGGAATCGAAGAAAAACTTCATCTCTCTGAAAAGAAAATGTCCTCTAAAACTCAAGCTTGGCTGCTATAAAACTATTTGCACTAACGTATTTCTAATTCTCCCAGTCAGAGGCTGAATCGCTCACTTACTAAGAAACAGTAAGCGAGTCACCGTCCGCCCCCACCCCCTCTCTTTTACTAGGGTCTCATCTCCACTGCCACAAACCCAAGACGACCAGTACAAGTCGCTTTCACTCTTCTGCACCGTACCAGAAAAATAGAGGTACAAGACACGGATTTTATCTGTGCACACCCTACTGACGCATCGTACTGACGGCACTAAGAGTTTGGTTACTCTAAGGTTTAAAGTTGCTTCGATTCAAACTCACACAGCCAGAGCACTAAGAAAATATTTGCAATTCTCTTATTCTCCTTAAGAACGAAAGAGGAAACCTACTAAGTCGTCTGGCCCCATCCCCTAAGGCGGACGGGACCAAGGGTGGCGTCCCCGCCACGGCGCCGAACCCCAACTCGCCGCGGGCTGGAAGGCGGAGCCCCCGGCCCCACCCCGCCCCCCACCCGGCCGGCGCATCCCGAGGCGCAGGGTCCCTCCCCCAAACTCGGACGCGATCGGAGCCCGGAGCCCGGACGCCGGCCGCGGCCCCCGCCCCCACCCCCGCCCGCCGGCCATCCGGGCTCCCGGACGCCCCCGCAGCACCCCCTCCTCGCCAGCAGCGCCCCCGGGGCAGAGCGGCCGGAGCCCGGGCCCGGCCGCCGCCCTTCGCGCCCTAGGCGGGTCCGCCCCGCTCCTCAGCCCTTGCCCCCGCTCCCCAGCCCGGGCCTCCGAGCTGCGCTGGGCCCGGCTCCCCGCCCGCCGTCGGGACTGCGCGCCCGCGACGAAGTTTGGCTCCGAAGAGGGAGCGGGAGCAACCCAGGAAGGATAAGGAAAGGAGCGCCAAGCACCTCAGGGGAACAGGCTCCTCCCGCCGCGGGAGTCCGACCGTCCTCGGCCTGCGGTGGCGGCTCGGCGGGGACTGGAGCTGCTCCTTGGACCGTCCTCCGTCTCCGCCTCCCCTCGCTCTCGGCTCCCGCGGACAGGCTAGCGCGGCTGCCACAGACCGAGAGGCTTAAAATGGCGCCTCACAAGGACCTCTTATAAGTCGCGCAGGAGCCGCTGTATCCTGCCGCCCGGCGCAGCGCGGAGCGTTCCGCCGCGCGAGGACAAGGGGCGGGGCGCGGGCGGGCGCGAAAGTAGTCCCCGTGCCCCGCGGCCCGCCGCCGTCCGTCGCCGGGTCGGGCGGGAGGCGGGGCGTGTGCGTGCCCCTGGGATACTCCCCGGGTGGAGGCTGACTGCCGCTCGGCTTCGCTAGCCTGGAGGGGGCCCCTTGAAGGCCCAGAGGTCTGAAGCTGAGAAGCCAGGTCCCTACGGGCCGCGCTGGGGGAGGGTGGCACGGGGGTCCTCTGCTGTCCCGAGCCGTACACCCTCGCCCTGCGCGTCCGCAGACCGTGAGAGCAGACGCGGAGTCGCCGCGCGCTTTCCGCCGTCCGCAAGAGACGGCACCTAGACCGCGGCCCCCGGCGGGGTGGGAAAGGTCCTCGGAGGGCGGAAGTTCGGGGTCGGGCGGTGGCGCGCGCGCTGAGATCGCGGCCCGCTGGACTTTACGGCTGCCGGACGCCGCCGCCCAGCTGTCGGTGGGGGTCTCCCAGCGGGGTGCAAGTTAGGATCTCGCCGACGTTGCCGTCGGACCACAGGCTTCCTGCAGGACCTGGCTTGCAGCCCAATCCCGCCGCACCCAAAGCCTCTCTCCCCGACTGTCCGGGTGGTGGGTCCCCCACCCCACCAGCCACTCAACCAGAATCCGCACGGGAACCGCCGGCGAAGCCGCCTTCCATTCCCACTCCCGAAGGCGGTGAACTCTCCGTGGACTGGGCACCAAGCCTACAATTCAACAAGTCTTTGAGTACCTACTGTGAATACATAACTAATGGAAATGTATTTGCTCCAGAGCAATGTCAATTAGGTTAATTCTTAATAGATTCCATTTTTATCTGGTTCCACTGTGTCACTAGGTATCGATAGATCTATTTATGGGGATTTTTCTTTGGGGGAAAAATCTCATTTCTACTGTATTACTTGAGAAATTCAAGTATGTTGTTTATAGAAGCAGCTATAGATTCGGCAACCTCTAATTTTTTAAACCAATTTTCTGTTCTTCAATAATATTTTCTAATTCGTTTCAATAGGCTGAAGTTAGGTCTTCATTTCCCTTGGAAATGTCTCCATTGTAATCCAGCAAGATTGGCATTTGTCAAAACTGAAACAATTATGATCAATTCATTTTCTAGTCTATTATTCTTGTTTTTCTTCCAAAACAACAGAGTACAAAAAGCAACAGTGAAAGTTATCTCCGTGCTTTTATCCCAGGACTATAATTAATGCATGCAAACAATAGGTCTTTATACATAGGTACAGGCAGGAAACCTACTTTCTCATTTACTCATAGAAGTAGTGTTTGTGCTTTTGGGCATAGCTGATGCTTTATGACCAACATATTTTTATATAACTATTATTTTTCTGTCTTAAGGATATTTTACTACATGTAGTGGTAATGTCAACTGCTGTCTATCACCATAGCACATGTGAACCACTGCAGTGAAAAAAGTCCACACACTAACATGCTCAGTGGAACCCATTGTCTAGAAAGTCTTTCTCATTTGTATCTTCACTAGTAATTCTGTAAAATTTAATGTCCCTGCTGGTTGTGGTTAACTTGGTCATAAATTAAACAGATTGAACAGAAAAAGGTATTTTATCAAAGCAGTGTTTCTAGTAGAAACTCAAAAGTGTAAATGGCATTTCCAGGTACTGACCTCTAATTTTAATTATCAAAAACCAGAGTTAAAGAATACACACTCGATTCAATGAAAGTCATGCATTTAAAATCTAATGACTGGTTTACCACTATGAGAGGAATATTTTTTAACAGATTTTTTTCTGTGTTCAGTTAATTTTTGCTGAATAAGGCACACTATTGAAACTGGTTAGGAAATACCTGCATCTTTGGAAGGTCTAAAGGATAAAAACAGCTCTCTATTTGTATTTATTTAGTTGCCCAAATAAAGCATTTTTCTATAATTTGACATTTTAATCTAAATGTAGAATTAAAAATTTTAAATCCCTCTTAATGGTATTAAAGGAAATTAAAATTTGCAACAATGCAGCATGCTGTTTTTCCCATCAAATGCAAGCATACTAGGATTACTGGGTGACTAGCATTAAAACAAGTTAGTTGAATTTGACAAATTGCTCAGAATTTTTGTTTCTTTCATAAAACAAATTGTTCCAGTTGTCTCACCAAAAATATGATGGAGAATTTATGTGAAATTAAGACACAAACTATCATTAAACCAAAGAGCAATAGAGAATCAAAATACCTAACGAGTGAAATGAGTGAATTTGTAAAACTATTAAAATATTAACCTTGGGCAATATATTTCATACAAAATACTTATCTTTTCACACCTTTTGTTTTAGAGCCAGACCAGTGGGTTTGACATAAATTAATTTTGTGAAATGGTGACATACAAATGGTCCTAAATTTTTAGGATGTGTTCCTAGAAACCAAAAGTGTCTCCAGCTGGTTTAAAAGGGAAGATTTTATTTGTCAAGGTATCAGACCACTGGCATATCAATCGTTGGCTATGTAACCTGAGCGTAAAGCATCCCTTCATTAAAACATATGCTTTTGAATTATCTTTAGGAAAAAAAATTTTTTTAATTCCCAGTTTGTTTTTGCATTTTGGACAAAAATATTAATCAAGTTAGCATTATAAAGACGGTCTGTTCACTTAACTATCAAATCTATTAATTAAACATTTATTGAGCACCTAAGACAATGAGCTTCCTTTAGAGAGAGGGAAACGGATGACTGGCTCCTTTTGATTAGGTCATTTAATTTAATGTAAAATTGTAACGGTTAGTCAATCCTACTTGAAAATAAGCAAAAACGGTAGAAAACAAGCTGTGAAACTAGGGTGTGGTCCCCTTTAGACTCAACATCTGAATCCCCTTGGGGAGAATCCCCTCCTAGCAGAAAGGTAACACTAAGAGATAATCTATACATTTAAAAAACAAGCCTGACTCTAAGATCTGTTAGAAATATTTCTTCATGACAATGTGAAAACACTGGACAAAAATCAGGATTAGGTTTTCATTTAGCAGTTCATCAAGTGGGCTATTTATGGATTGGGACTTTTGGTTTGCAATACATCATCTCAGGGTTCAGTGTTATCTTTTGATTTCTTTCCAGCTGAACAGGCTAAGTAGTTGTAAATACCTCTTGTCAGACTACATGGTTGGCTATTCTCGCACACACAAGTAATCTAGGAACCCACTGGGCAAATTCGGCGGAAAGCCACTGTGGAAAAGCTTGCAGCTAATGTGCACTGCAGAGCAAGGGAGGGGCCGGGAAAGAAGGAGCCGGTGGCCATGGTGGTGGCCGTGGCCTGGTCCTTTAGTTATGCCAGGAACGCTGTTCATGCTTGGAGTTTTGTGTTCTCAAGGCCTTCATTGGTTTGCCATACTAAGAAAGTACGTTTTAATGGCTACCTTAGACAGTGTGAAGGAGAAGCAATGGAGGCATCATCCATGATATTCAAAGAACATGAAGGTATATGTTTCTCAATGTTTGTAAGAACTAAGACAAATACCGCTGCATTGCTAAGAAATCATGCTTTGGATACACATACCCCCCCAACACCACACGCGCTCGAAGACACACACAACCCCTCTATTAAAAATTTCAAAATGGTTGCAGATATTTCATTCACAAGAAGGTTAAAGGCGTTTCCCATCGCAAGAAGGATTAACTTACCGGAGGATTCTGGGACTGCAGATGTATACTGCGGCAAAATCCTAAATTCATCGAAAAAAATCATTTCTGGACTCCAGCTGCTAAAAATAATAGAATTATAGTAAATCATGGATAAGATTAAAACAAGCCATTTTCACATTCCAAAGTATTCAGGAAAAAAAAAATGATTCTTTTCTTTTAACTCATTTCTTAAACAATGCAAATTTTAAAGTAGCTTTTCTTTCCAGAGCACACAGCGCCATGAAATCGATAATTTTTGATCTTTCGGTTAGTAGGCAACATGGTGAGCTATTGCAGGGACTGCAGGCAGCAGACATGTTCTTGTCAGCTAAAAATTTTCATATTGTTTTTGAATCCATTGAGGTTTGTAGATGTAATATTACCAGTTTTTTGTTTTAGCTTGCACTAGGCTATAGGGGGACGCAAACCCTCAGTTTATCGACATATACATGTCTATTGCTTTATATATATTAAAAACAGGGAGTCTTACTGGATTTTAAACAAAAAATTATGTAAAAGGAGTGGCTGGTGTGATTATAATCCCATCATGCAGGGTCCACGGTTCCCATTTAGTGAAATTTCGCAGAGGGCAACTTCTTAAGAACATCCCTGCTGTGCAGAGTGAAAAGCATGAACAAACCAAAGACAGAATTCATCTGTGTTTATATTTTACAAACAATGAAAAACCTACTCTTTGTATGCCTTTTTTCCCCCACCTTATTATTTCATGAAAACTGCAGCATTGTCCCCGCCCCCATCCAAACACTCACCACCCCAGCACTGCAGTATTCCGTCCCTCTTTTGCTTGTCCTTCGTCTTCTTTTTCGCTTTCACAAATTCTGCACGCGCCATCTTTGTGTGGGGTGATTCTTTGCTAATTTCGGTTACCCATTCTCTCACAAATCAGTTCAGAAATAGAAAATTACAGTGCGCTTTGGGGCTTAATTTGCCTGAATTTCTTTCAGTCTTCCCTTCTGACATAGAAAAATGGAAACGACAGGGGGGATAGCCCAAAAAAGGGAGATATTTCTATTATTGCCATAACCTGTTGTATACAGTGGTGATAAAAAATATTATTAACATAATAGCAACAGCTGCAGCCTAAATAGAAGCTATGAGATAATTAATGTGCTACAACAAATTAATTTGCTGCAGGTGCTTCTGTTGTGAACTGAGTCACCCATGCCATATAAAGTCTAAATACAATTATGAGCCCTCCCTCCCCCCGCCCCACACATACTAAAACAAAATATAGAGCAAAATGTCCTGTTTGGTACATATGTGTATTGTAAAAAATAAAAAAATAAAAATCCTCCCCAGTCCTTTCTCCCTACACCCACCATCTCATCACAAATGATTTAGTCATGAGTGGGTAAGTTCCATCGGGTGTGTGTGTGTGTGTGTGTGTGTGTACTGGGGTGGAGGGTATGGCATTTTTAAACATAAAGAGGTTTATACTGTGTCTCAGTTGAAAAACATATGGATCAGCTATTGAAGAAAAATACATTGTTATGTAGTTACCTATCTGAGCTAATTATTTTTTAAAAATCATGTCTCTTAGAAGAATATGTGTTTCTAGTGTGGCATTCTTCCTTGATTTGAAAGAGAGGTGTTTTTTTGTTTTGTTTTGTTTTGTTTTGTTTTTTTACTTTTACTTGCTGTCAAGTTGATTGTGGAGAGTGGTTAGTGGTTATATCACAACTGTGTGCCAGAAATACATTGTATCAGGGTAGTACCAGCAGGGGCCTGGAGAAGGTCACAGTGCCAGAAGCAAATGTCCATTTTCTATTTTGTATCACTCAGCAAAAAATAACTTGGGGCCTGGAAAAGTGAAGGAACATACAGATTGATTTTGTTTAACTACTCGGCTAAAAGAAATTCTCTTACAGCAAGAATACAGTCATTTCTGATGTTTTTCTCAGTAATGCTACTGATAGAAATTATATTACTTTTCACGTTGCAGCCTTTATGTTTTGTTTGCTAAACACCTCTATCTACCCATTTATCTATGTATCTACCTATGTATAATTTTATCATGGTCAAATTTTCAAGTTCATTGTTACTAAGGTTTATTCTATTGGATGAGCTTAATATTTAATTCTAAATCTTACCATAGATTAGTTTCAAACACAATTCACAGATTTTAACCTTTGTATGGGGTTTCTTTAATAAATGTTTTATTTCACATTCTCCTTTTAGGTGGACAAGCAATGATGTGTGCAACCACCCTTCTCTATTCAGTGGTACTGCATATTTATCATGATTTCTCGTGCAGGGAGACTTGCATTTCATGACATCTTCCTTTTGTTATATTAAAGCTTTTTCCTCATAATCTATTTTCAAATCTGTTCATATTTTGAATTCACAATTATAGAATCTGATGGGGGGAGAAAAAGAAACAAAGGCCATTTTGGTTTCTTTAAAAAAAGAGAAATAAGAAATAGTCAATTTCCTTGATACAAATAAGAAAAGTTGACAAGTATGAAATTTATACATCTCCATTGGAATTTTCCAGAAATGTCTATGTCAGCCTGTGTCATTCCCATATGAAACTCTGAAATCATATAATTTTGTAATTGTGAAATCAATTTAGGAAAAGAAGAAAGTGCTTGAATTTCTGTTGCTTCGAGGAATCGCCCGTTCAAAGCATTTCTTCTGCCACTATAGATCTTATTAGAAATAGACTGTAAGTAATCAAGGTAGTAAATCCCTAATACACATATTCCCCTTTCCTATTAGTGCTCTCATTTTATCAAAGCCAATCCCAGTTCCATCACCCTTCTTCATAGTACTTGGTTTTCATGACCTTTATTCTTAAATTGTCAGTATAAGTGACATTGTGCAGGTTCTGAAAAATAAAAAATTTTTAAGAAGATAATTACTGATAGAAAGTTTGGGGTGGTTTGTTACATGGAAGAGGTGTACTATTAGGTCTAAGATGATTCAGGTTTTTTGCTTAATTTTAATAATCACATCATACTGCAGGTTTATCCTGCATTTGTTGTCTTACATAAAAATTTCTAAAGATTTTTAACTGTCTCAGTCTTCTTAGTAAAATAATTTTATGTATGTCCCTGTTAGGTGAATATTTATTTAAACTATATATGTGTACCTCTATCAATACATATAGTAACTATCGAGGAAACTTGATTTCTTTCTTTTGTTTAAGAAAGAAAGTAAATGTGGGGTTGTAGTATTTCCTCATTCCAGTGGACCCTCATGTGCTATATGAGTTATATTTATTCCACATAGGACCACTGTTCGAAAATCCAAATCTTTCCCATAATATGCTTTAAACCATTTTTTTCTCCCATTCTCAATATGTGCAATTTGTTTTTAAAATTAAATTCAGAACTTTTTTGTCTATAGTTGCTGATTATTGCAGAATCTTTTAGGGAATTATACCGTGTGTCACCTTTTAAAAATATATATTTAACTCCTTTGTGTGTATTTGTAAATATTCTGCATCTTCTCCTTCTTTTACATTGTTTTCAAAGGGAATTGTTGGGGTTGGGGATACAGCTCAGTTGGTAGAGTGCTTGCCTCATAAGCACTAAGGCCCTGGGTTCAATCCCCAGCACCGCAAAACAACAACAACAAAAAAACAGAAGGAATTAACAATAAAGGTAAAGGATACCTTTTCAAAATCAAGACTATGAAATACCTCACTTTAATAATAGTTGTACTTTTTCATAATAGTTTGCACTCTGTTGTTTGAGGATTGCGTGACAAAAAGCTGCTATAAATTCAATATTGCTTTTAAACGAAATCACATTTTACCAATCTCTGCAGAATCTATGCCAACACGAATGTTATTTACAACATATGTGGAAGATCCATTTTCAGCACACAAACAATGCCAAGGCCCTAATAGTATCTTGGAGCTCGTGCTGAACTTGGTAGTTAGAAAGCCACTGCTGTAATGAATACAGGAAATGTGTGAATCCCATTCTGCTGTGCACTAGCTGTATGATGGACAGGCTTTTCAACCTCTCTGAGCCTTGATATCATCTCTGTGGTAGCAGTAACAGCCGTGGTAGTGGAAGTCACAGTATCCCAATGGTGGTTTCCATTTATTGAGCTTCTGCCAGGTTGAAGGTTTGCTCTTCACAACCCAGTGAACAACACTTTTCACGTTTGAGACCTCTTCACAGCCAGTGGAAAGGGGAGTATCATTTTCTGGTTGTACATTTATGAAAATTGAGACTAAAAGGAATTAAGGAGTTTGCTCACATTAGCAGCTCAATAAACAGCTGGAATTTGAACTCAGATCTGCATTGTTCGGTAGAATAGCCACGAACCACACATGGCTATTAAATTTGGCTTAAATTAAATTAAAACCCTTGGTTTCATTTTAAGCATAGCACAGACAGCATCTCTGTTACCACAGTAAGTTCCACTGAACAGGGCTGAACAAGGCTGATGAATTGCTAAGCCTGTGCTTTAAGCACTGGATTTAATTCTTCTTTACCCATGCAAGTCTCTACTCATCCATCCTTTCAACAAATATTTATTGAACACTATGATCAGGGTGCCATGTTGGAATGCAGAGAGTTATGGCATTGTTGACAAGAGAAAATTAAAGAGCTTTTCCAGATATGAGGTTCTATATAAATGCTTTGAAGCTGCTTTTGCTGCAATGGAGTGAGACCGCTTGGGTGAGAGCAGAGTATATGCCACTCTTCTTGGAATTCTCTCTTCCCTCTCTTGTGCTCTCTTAGCTTGGTAAAGTACTCATCAGAGCCTCTCATTCTAATAAGAATGCATCCATTTGTGTCCACCCACCTTCTGAACACTGACCCTAAGCTTGGGGAATTCCCCAGGTAGAGCATTGCCCACAACCTGGATATGGCAGATGAAGCATGGAGTTGAAGTCTCGGCGCTACCAACCAGATGCTTCTTTTTGGGGCTTCGACTGGAGTAGATGATACAAAAGAAACTGAGAAAATTTAGTTGTTTTGGTGACTGCAGCAATAATGTCCCCTTTCCATGCAATTGCCAATTTACTGTAATTGGGATGGCTGATCTTAAAAGCCACTTTATTTTTGTTCATCTCACCTGGCCATACCTTTAAGTTTGCTCCATAAAGATGATCCTGAATGATGCCCATGACTTCCCTGGTCTTTGTTAGGGAACATAGACTGGTGGTTACTAAGATACAAAAATACCATCTCTGCTTATGAATCCATACTTCTATTTTCAGCTGGAGATTAAAATTCTCTTTTCCCAACTAGGGTCTGAAGAGGGTGAGTTGATGTCTTCCACTCTCCATCAGATCTTCCCCACTGACTAGTTGCTATGTTTTTTACCCCTTTGGGTTGCTGCCTTGTGAGAGGAATGCAGCATTTCTTAACTGACTGATAACTGCCATTACCTGGCTTATGCTGTCAGGGTCCAGCCAATATTTAAAGGTGGTTCTGTTGGGGGCATTTTTGTGGATTTTGGCAGCTTCTCTTTTGGAACTCTCTGACTTCCTCTCCCTTGTGCATTAAGGGAGTCCATAGTAGCCCTTCTAAGGTCCAGTTCTAGGATCTTCCTCTAACCATGGCTTCTCATCACTTTTATGTCTTCATTATGTCAGATTTTGAACCATCTATTCAACATTTCTGCCTGGCAACCTGCCTCACATTTCACTCTGACATGTAAAGACCATCATAGCCATCAAACTTTCTCGTTGAAAATTTTGTTCTGACATCTTGTTTCCCTAGAGATGGGAGAGGGGACCAGGGCCAATAGGTGAGAAGGCAACAGCATCCTCACCAGATTGTTCTGTGGTTACTGCTACCTAGTTTCCTTGGGTTTCGACTTGTCTTTCAAGCCCTTGATTCTTTCCATCTCCCTGGTGATTCTGTGAACTATCCAATATCCTTCCAAGAAATTTCATTTCCGTTTTAGTCATCCAGGCTCATTTTTCTACTCCTTATAACTCAACACCTGGCTTGATAAGCCTTCTGTTTTTATTATTTTCTACTGTTCTCTGTCTTTCCAGTATGTCTTTAGTTATTTCACCTTTACTGTTTTTCCAGATTGCAAAATATATACATGAAATTGCAAGGTTGTATACATGGAAAACATACCAACAAATCAGAAATATATAACAGATAGTGAAAAAATGCATCATATCTATGCCACCAGATATCCATCTATATTATACATTTCTTTTATATTGAGACACTGGGCCAGATTCATTAGTTTGACTGAATTGGCTTGATACAGATTTTCCCTTTCTTTCTTTTTGCTATATATTTTTTCTAGTAAAATTATTTTGCTTGGTTATTGTTTCTTTTTCCAACAAATTGAAATAAAAATTTCCATGGTCTTCAGTTGGGAGTTCAATTGCACTTTCTTTTAGCATGTTCTTCTTTATCAAAATAATTTCTAGACTACCTTATTACCTCAACATTGAGTTTAACTCTCAGATATGGGTTTTTGGAAAGGCTACAATGCACTAACTCTGTAAAGTAGACAACTGGTGTTTGTTTTAGAAAACTCTTCAGGTATGTATGTACCCAGGAAAAAAATATATGCATATGTATACATATATATGTATATATGTGTGTGTGTATATATATACATATATATACACATATGAAACAACCAGTTTCTGTCAATACCACTCTTCACCTTAAGGTTATTATTAACTTCTTCTGTATCATAGCTTCATTTTGGTCTCTCTATGACAAATATGAGTTTGTATTACTTTCTTGCACTTTATTTTTGTCACTTAACATACCTTGGAAATCTTATCACATCAATACCCAGATTGCTCTCTTACTTGTTTTCATAACTACAAGTCATTCCATGGTACTTTAATTGACTAAAAATATCTCCTCATTGATGGACACTAGGTTGTTTTCAAGCATTTGCCATTACAAATAATTGTGCATGAATAATTTTGCACGTCTCATTTATTGTATGTACAAATCTCAATGGTAGGATCAATTCCCAGGAATGGAACTACTGAGTCAGAGGATTTAGTTCCTCTGACTGGGTGGGATGTAGCTCCGTGGTAGAGTGTTTACTTAGCATGAGCAAGGTCCTGAGTTACACACACACACACACACACACACATGGTACATGCACCAGGAGAGAAGAATCAGCATGATACTGTCAAAGAGCCAATGTTTAATAGGCACTCCCAATGACAACAGGTGGTGTAACAATTTCCATTCTCACCAGCAATGTATGAGAGTGACTGTTCTCTGGCAGTTTCATCAGTGGAGGGTGTGTGGAAGCACTGCTGTGTCTCACCCATACCCTCTAGACAGTCATCTCTAAATTACAGCTGCAAACCTCTGCCCCAGAGCTTTTTCCTGGATTTAGAAAGCAGGTTGGCCTGTGGGTGAGCATGAGGAATGAATAGGGCAGAAATGCCTAAGAGTAATTTCCCCACAAGCAACTATCAAATGGTAATGGACAGGGTGTTGGTGGGTACATACCATTGCTTTCTGGCTAGCAGGAGTAACTCTGAAATGTGTTCTACACTGTGCCATTGAGTTCCCACCTGAGCACTAGGTTCTCAGAGTGGTAATTGGCTTGATAGCACATCCTGTCTTAACTTCTTTCTCTACTGCTGTTTTCCTAAGATCACTTCCCAAATAAACTATTTACACTAAGATCTCTGGGAGAAACAGGTCTAATAGAGCATCATCAAACTCTTGGAATTTTATAAATGGTATGTCATTGTAGTTTGAATTTGCATTTCTCTTTGAATGAAGGTGAGTACATTCTTAAACATCTGAATATTTTTCTTTGTAAATCCTTGAACTAATGGTTATATATTTTACCTATTGGTCACTTCCATTTTTCTGAAATCTGTATCAGGAAGTTTTGATCTTTGTGATATGAATTTTTTTGTAGTTTGTCTTTGCTTATCATGTTTTTGTGGGATTTACTTGTTTCTCTTTCCTTCTTTCCCTTTCATCCTTATTTCTCTTCCTCCTCTTTTTCTCCTTCTTTCTCTCATTTAGGAGACTTTTATTTTTATGCAAACAAATTAATGAACTTTTAATTTAGTCTCTTCTGCATTTTTGAGTCATAGTTAGAAATGCTTTCTAACACTCCAATTTATAGAAGGCTTTACTGTTTTATAATAATGCTATTTTTATTTTTACATTTTTATCTTTAATCTATTTGGAATTTATTCTGAAGGAGGCTCAACAACTTTCACTTTCATGGTGATTTTTTTGCTCTATGACCTCTTCCAGAATCACCTACCGCTATGAAAACTGCCCTTGGATTACTTTGAGCAACATGTCATATTTCACTGCCTAAATCTATTTCCTCTTGCAAATGATTTTAAGTCTCCTGGCTTTCCTCTTAACTTGGCCTTCTCTACCCTTGCAGCAGAAGAGGTTCCTCTGCAGTATTTCTCTACCTGAAATAGACTTTCTGTATATTTTCACTTTATAGAGTCCATATTTTATCTCAATAAATTTTATCTCTGAAAGTGTATATTTTTTCCTTTGCCATAGTTCTTTTTTCCTGCTCAAAATGACAGGCCAAGTTGTGTGTCATTTTCATATGGCATTGGACCCAATCTCTCTTAAATTTGCAGTACATTTTAAATTTCAGGCTCAAAATCGAAAATCGATGAGAGGGCCCTAATGATTTTTTAAAAATCTGATTTCTGTAACTCATCACACTACTGTGTACATTTTAAGTCTGTTTCTGTGTTGGTAGTTGTTCATTCTTAGGGAGAAAAAATGCCCAAAATAGATGGTAGATAGCTAAACAGACATGCATGACTTTATTCATCTCTAGAGTGTCATAAACGATCATGTAAGTCACATCTCTGCATGAACTTGATTAAATTCAGTAGTTTTGGACCAAAGCAGACTAACTGGCAGGAATAAACTTGTTTTTTTGATATATTACTATCTATCAGTGTGACCATGGCTTAGCTTTTAAAAATAGTTTGCACTTTTGGTGTCTTTTTGTGATATCCTGGGCCAATTCAACCCCTAAATGTGAGTGAATTGTACTTGCTGCCCTTTGTCCTTTAATTGGGTAGCATCTACAGAGAGATAATCTCTAAGCAAGAATGAAAGAAGTTCATCAGGTCCTATTGGTCTGGTTAGCTGTCTTACCATTGGATGTGACACAAGGAAGTTACCACTGTTTCTCTCTATTATGGGTCTTTTAAGCTCCTTTTGCCTGCATATGACACAAAGAAAGCACATCACCCCTACCTGTTTACTCAACAATGATCTCTGTGAGAACTAGCCTCTGCTTGCTTTACCTGGGAAGGGAATATTCCTGCTTGTTACAACTGGTGTAATAGTGAGCTCTATTTCCACGAATACTTTCAATAGTTTTTCTGACTTTTTTTTTCCTTATGTGAGACCAGGGGAGTAAAACTGGGTGGAAAAATACCTGCCTGCCTTCCATTCTCTCTGCAAATTTTCAGCGTAGCCTCTGTGGAAACTTCCATCACCAACGTCTCCCCGGCACCCCCACCCTCCTCATCAGAATACTCCTCCCCTGAGTGTCACCAGCTGTGGGATTGTAAGGCACCATTATAATAAAGGTGACAATGACAGATCTCAAGGAAGTGGAGCTCCAAAGTGAGGGAGGGAGACACATCAGAGAAGACGGGCTCCGTGAGTCTGATAATGAGCATGGAGAGGACTTTTTCTGCTTATGGGTGAAAAAGACAGGGAAGTCTCTGTTTGAAGACAAAGCACATAATAAAGTGATCACAGAGCCCTCCTAATGTGGCCGATGTGATGTTCCAAAAATGTATTCTTTTTACTGCCTTATTCTTATATTCTGGTGGAAAAGGTCTTCATATGAATGTTTACTTAATGCACCCAACTCGGTGACTCTAGCCAACATTTTCATACAGCAAAGTTACACACAGGTAATTATGTTTAATTGACTTAACAACCTTGAGTCTCAGAGACGACTTTTTCTTGACTCCTTGTTTCAGTTGAAAGAATAAAAATAGTTTGGCCAGATAGAAATCTCTTAGTAGTGTTGTCAATTTATTTCTAAAGGATTTCTAACAGGCGGAGTGCTCCCTTGCTTTTTTCTTCTCCCAAAAGGTAAGGAGGCTTTTACAGAAATTTGTAACTTGGCACAGCCAGGACCACATAGCACTGGCCAACTTCCTGTGTAAGGAATGCACTGTTTTCCCCAATCCTGAATTTGGGATACAGGCTTTCTGTAGGGAGCCACCTGACATCCTGTTGGTGTTCAGGAAGGAAACCAGGCTATTCCCCTGCCTGGTGTGCAGGAGACTGTGCTCCCAGGGTAGAGAGTTGTGCAAACACTCACATTCCTCTAGTCCTGGGACACAGAGCCTGCTTCATTAGCTTGGCCGCACTGAGTCCACATAGAACTTTCTCTTTCTGATTTGCCAATCAAGGGAGCCTGGGAATCAGAAAGGCACTCAAAAGCTGTAGCTCTCCAAGGCAAACATGGACAATAACAGCCTTTCCAGAAAGATTCTTTCCAGAAGATTTTCTATATGGTTTCTGAACCGAGAAACAAGAGAGATGGCTCCCCAGCCATTTTTACTTTTCACTTAGGGCTGGGGATTTGAGAGGAAATGAGAAATGACTGTTAATGGGTATAGGGTTTCTTTTTGGAATGATGGAAAAACTCTAAAAGCATTTGTGGTGATAGCTGCACAATTTTGTGAATATACTACAAACCATTGATTTGTACACTTTAAGTGGGGGAAGATTACATGGCGTATGAATTATACCTCACTAAAGTTGTTATAAAAGTTATTCATATATTTTATTGTTCACAACAAATCCTACTCTTTTGGAGCCCTATCCTTGACGCATGTCATGATGTGCACTTCTCAAGAGCAATATATAGTCACCTGTGACTAAGTGCAGGTGTCCAAAGATATGAGCAGGGTTTGTACAAAGTTTGTTTCAGTGATAGACTCAGAAACTCCTACAGTTCTTATCAATATTGTGCAATTCATTCATTACAAAATAGGAATCTGATGTTTATATCATGTGCTATGGATAGAGTACCATTAATTTTTAAAACATTAGCTAAACAAAAACTCAGAAATATGTAGTATCTTATCATCACCACCTGATCATCACATGGTACTTCTTGATTCATTGGCTAGAAAGATCACACACCAACATTCCCAGTGACACTTTGGAGTCACATCCTTTTTTGTCAGGGCTGCTGCAGGTAGGTCTGAATCCAGGGAGTGAGCTCTGCCACATCTTTGATCACCTGCATCATTTTGTGACCCCTCCCTGACTTTGGTGCTCACTTCCAAAAGCCAGCATCTGCATTTCTTATCAAAGAATTGTCTTCAGTCTCCTGGAACCCACTCTGTCTACATGCACAGAGAACTAGCTGGCTCTGAAAGTGTGTGGATGAAGTGGGGAATTTACTCCCACACAGGGAGTGGCTCTTAGTCAATGAACTAGGGGAGGGAAGACATGCAATGCCAGCTCCCTTGTCTCATGTCCAGACAACTGTGAGGTGTAACTCACACTCCAGGGCTTCTCATGGGATCAGTCTGAAGCCACTCTCCAAGGGATTTACCTTGCTTGGATTGCTCTCCTGCCTTGTCTCGTTTCCCTTGTTTCCTCCCAGGTCTCCCCTGGCAGTACTTTCTTTATTAAATCACCAACACACCAGTCTTTATCTTTGAGTCTGCTTTTAGAAAACTTGACCTAAGACCACAGTGAACATATCTGACCAATCGAGGTTTTCAGTGTGGTCAGCATGCCTGGGCATGTTGTGGGTGGAACTGGTCTGAGCATCTCAACTGACTGTGGCAACCTGAGAAGGCTTTTCTCTCTGGAGCATTGGAGTTCTTGGGCAAGTAAGGGATCAGCTAGAACTTGGCATGGTTCCTGTACCTCCTCAGAAGACTTGATGAAGCTCAACTTCTCAGTCTGGGATTGTGGCTCTTGGACAGCCTTGACCAGGGTAGAAAAGAGATGTAGGCTGGGTCCTTCTGGCCCCAAGGAGAGTGAATCTATCCCTGCCCTCCCCTATTCTGTATGCTCAATGCACAGGTATATGGGGGTGTGTTGCAAGGGAGATCTGCCCTTACTTGGATTTCAACCTGGGCCTCAGGTGACCCCTGAGTGTCCTCCTGGTCTTCCATGTCTGCCCAGTGTCTTAGAAACCCCTGACTACTTTGGCTTTAGTGGACAACCCTTTCTACTTCACAGCATTTGCATGACCAGGGCCAGTATGAGATGTCCTACCAGCTGAGCAGCCCAGTGTAAATTTCTGAGACAGCTTAGATTCAAGTCCATCCTTTACCACTTTCTGACTGTGAGAATTTGAGCAAGTCACAAGTTTCTCTCAACCCCCCTGTCCTCATCTGTAAGATGAGGAAACTCTTACCTTACAGGGAGTCATGATAATTAAATGAAATACTCCATACAATATACTTAACACAGCTGTCTAGCACCATGTAAGTGTACAGTGGCTGTGTATTTAAAAGATATTTGGAAGGCTGTCCATGGTCAGCTGGTTGGAGTTTCATGTGATTTACCATATTTAGAGAATATGTTCTTTATGAAATAAAGTGTAATTTATGTGGCTTAAACAAAATTTGCTTTCGGGACTCTGAAGACTCTTCAAAAAAGGAACAATTACTTTCCAGAGCAGGAAAAACTGAGAAACAATAAGCCTGAGATATAGCTGATGGGGAAAGATTTCAGAATGGGGAAAAAACAAATGATAGTTCAAACTAATATGAACCCTAACAGATGCACAGGAGTGGATGCAAAGTTGAGCTATAGCAATCCTATATGCTTTCCAGGTTGAGTGGCATTGGAGATTTAGAATTAAAGGTAGCATCGACTAAAATTTAACGTACAGAAATAATAGCAACTGAAGTAATAAAATATCTCTATGCAAATTCTGAGTCTTTGTAGTTAAATTTTGCAGCAGAATGTGGCAGGCAATACTAGCTGATCCAGTGTCTGTTCCTCCTTTCCTCCTTCCTTGCACGTGAAATTGAGAACCTAGGCAGCCATATTATGACCTCAAGGGAGAGATTGAGAGAAAGTCAGAAGCACTGACCCTGCAATCTTGAGATAGGCAAGGCTTACCTTCCCAACCTTTCTTCAGTTGCAACATAGACCAGTGAGATACAAAAAAAATTATTTTCTGGAGACTCCAAGAAAGCTTTTACTTTCTTTTTTAAAATATATTTTTAGATGTTGATGGACCTTTATTTTATTCATTTATTCATATGCGGTGCTGAGAATCAAACCCAGTGCCTCACACATGCCAGGCAAGTGCTCTATCACTGAGCCACAACCTCAACCTCCTTTTACTTTCTTGATTAAAGCAATAGAGAAAACTGGCATGGTATCTGTGTCCCTTCCTCCTGTCTTGAACACAGAAGTGAAATCAAGAACCTAGGCAGCCATATTATGACCACAAGGGAGAAGTCAAGAGAAAGTCAGAAGCACTGACCCTGAAATTTTGAAATTTGTTATGGAAGGAAAAAAAATGACTCCTATTTATTTAAGCTGAAGTAGTCTTCTTGCTACTTGCAGCAAAGAATTTCCAAATGGATACAAAGGATCTGCCTCTTCTGCTTCTATCTCAATTTCTTTGGGATTTAGCCCAGGATGAACAGGAAGTTAGCTGAGTATTGATCATAACTGTCTTTCTGACTTTATAGAGGCTGATAGGTCTGAACTGCAGGTACTTAACATTTATATTATTTTATTACCTTTGACCTTTCTGTTATACAAAGGAAATGCAATAGCATCCATAAGTATCTCTTGGTAGTATTATGGGAAAAAGAGGTACTGTGGTCTAATCAGTTCAGAAAACACACAAAGTGAAATAGGTTTCATTACTATGGGAATTCTCAAAGCCTTTAATGTGTCAATATGATGGAGAAGTGGCTGAATTTGTTCCCGAATGCTTTATGACATGCATCGTCCTGAACTGGCCTGTGGAGAATGCTACTTGATAGACCTGAGATGAAAGTGCACATCTGGCTATATCCTGCTTTTCCCCAGTCCAGCTGAGGGTCATGGTGTTTGGGATGACGAACTAGGGGGATAACGCATAGAGAGATTGTCCACTACATTCTCCAGCCCCTAGCATCTTAGTGAGCGCATGAATGAACCTACAATTTACAGCATATTAAGTAAATGAAATAATCACACTTAGGGTAACGTGAAGGTTATGGATTCATGGGATATCATTTATTCACACAAATCTCTACATGGAATAATCCTTTTCCCTGATTATTCCACTCCTACCTATATCTTCTCTACCATAAAACCTCCTAACCATATCAACCCACAGTGCTCCTTTATGCTCTGAGCATGTAGTATTCAGGAGCACTGAGAGCCAGAGAAGCCTTGTTTTCTCTATCTTCTGCAATATGAGAATAGGTTATGCTTTGCTATAGTAAGAAACAAAGCCAGAAATCTCAGTAGCTTATTTTTTTAAAGGTTTAATCTTGCTAATGTAAGTATTAGGCAATGCCAATCAGGCGGTTTCCCCCACCTTGTAACTGTTTCTGGGGCATGCAGCTTCCAAGAGGAGGAGGAAGATAGAAGAAAGGCACTAGCTTTTAACTAACTCACAATCTATGACTTTTGCACAGGTCAAAATCTAACTGAACCACTATAGAAAGCAGTCTCAGTCTGGAGATTCCTAAGAAAACTTGGAATGGAACCACCATTTGACCCAGTTATCCCACTCCTCAGTTTATACCCAAAGGACTTAAAATCAACATACTACAGTGACACAACCACATCAATGTTTATAGCAGCTCAATTCACAATAGCTGAACTATAGAACAAACCTAGATGCCCTTCAGCAGATAATGGATAAAGAAAATGTGACATATATATATATTATATATATTTATCACATATATAATATATACATAATGGAATGTGATATATATACACACACACAGTTGAATATTACTCAGCTTTAAGGAATGAAATTCTGGCATTTGCTGGTAAATGGATGGAGTTGGAGAATATCATGCTAAGTGAAATAAGTCAAACCCAAAAAACCAAAGGTCAAATGTTTTCTCTGATATGCGGAAGCTAATTCACAATGAGGGGGTGGGGATAGGGAAGAATAGAGTTACTGTGTATCGGTAGAGTGAGTGAAGGGAGGGGAAGGGGTACAGGGGAAGGAATGAGAGTGGAGTGAAACAGACATTATTACCTCATGTGCATGTCTGACTGCATGACCAATGTGATCCTGCAGTATGTATAATCAGAAAAATGAGAGCTTACAGTCTACTTATGTATGATCTATCAAAATGTATAAATGCATTCTACTGTCATATACAACAAAGTAGAACAAATTAAAAAAACCTAACTGAAGGGAGGCTGGAAATGAAAGGAGCATGCATTGAGCATTGACTCTCACATTTTCTTAAGGGATCATATTTCCCACTGATTTTATAAATACCTGCTCAGGTGTACCTGGTACAATGGTCACTTCTGTTGCTTTATCTGCTGTCCACCCATTCTCCTTTTTACTAGTTCAATTCACTGACTTATCCCTCCTCTGCTCTAAGGTCACATGGCTCTAGTAGGGATGGCTCCACTTTCCATAATGAACATGTGATATAGGCTTGATCAATCACACCAAATTCTGGGTCACATTTGGAAATTTTAGGAAAGGGACACTTTTTCTGTTAAAACTTAGGATTCCTGGGAGCCACCGTGTAGAAAAAGCTGGCTTGAAGATTTCAACACAGGAAAAAAAAAAAAAAAAAAAAAAAAAAAAACCTGAGCCAAGAGGTAGTGATAAGGACTCTAGGGTCCTGGTGACATTGTTTGAGCCCCATGTAGGACTATCTTTATGGACATGCAAGCTGTGCAGTCACATAAGACTCTGAACTTAGAAGGGTCCTGTGTGTGTTTTAATGTTCCTACTATGTCATCTTGAAATTCTTAATAATTTTTGGAAAGGGACCTTGCTCAGAACCTTGCTAAGTTGCTGAGGCTGACTTTGAACTCGTGATCCTCCTGCCTCAGCCTCCTGATCCACTGGGATGACAGGTATGTGCCACTACACCTGGCCCTGAAGTTTTTTGGTTACACAAACCAGCATATTACCTTTGGGTTTCTATCAATTGCAGCTGTTATGGAGCTATGGTCACAGTCTGGGATCCTGGTTGCAAACAAAAACTCATTCTAACCAACTTAAGCAGAAGAGGAATTTGTTCAAGAATATTAGATAATTCACAGAAGCTCTGAGAGGGTCAGAGAAACAGACCTGAAGTCCCAGTGACCAAGAACAGCAGTCTGACTTGGTCCCAGATCTGTTTGGAGGCTGTTTAGAAAAATCTGTAACAATGTTCATCAGAAGGATTCCCTGTGACACCAAATTCATGGCACTAATTTCCCAAAGTCTCATGTGGGTGTGTCAAATTGGTAGAGCCTTTCACCTGCCTTAGCAGCAGGGGTGGCTGGGCAAGAGTAGTTCCAACTTCTACCTTTAGTAAGTGTCACAAACCAAGAACTTCCCCAAAGACAGGAAGGCTGTTGAAAGATGTTGGGAAGCATCTCAAGGTGACCAATATCCTCCCTCACAGTGCAGAGGACTGGTGCAGTCCTTATGGGGTGAGTGGGTACACTCTTTCTGCTGCCATCAGCAATGATGGGGACTCCCGCTGTGCCACCCCAAACGTTCCTTGGGATAACTGTCCCTTGATCTCCTTACTGGCACTGCCCTACCTACTGACTTCTTTTCCTCAGTATTCTACTATTTTCTACCCACAAGGAAGGGATTCCAGCTAGGTACATTTCTGCAAAGCAAAAGATAGAAGCCTTTAGGATACAAGGTATTTGTCACCTAGAGGAAGATAGAAAGGTACTTGCTGATACTATTGGCTGCCACAAAGCAAGTCCCACACTCTTAACTGCAGCTGGCAGGTAAGAAACCTATTTCTATGCAAAAACATCTTGTGATTATTAATAATTTTTATGCTAGCTTCTAGACCATTCATGAGGAGTATTTTTCAGAATCAGGTGTTAACAAAATAATGAACAAAATAAGATGTACAGAGTCAGTAATTATCAGTTTCCTTTGATGAATCTGCCCTAGAGTTCGTTATCGCCAATCTGATGTAAAATTAAAAAGAACAAGAGTGCCTTTGGGAGGGGCATGAAATCAGCATTTAAAAACAACCTTTTCATCCATTTTGTACCTTTGCATTGAATACATTTATTTCTGAGAGACTGGAGCAAGAAAATGGGAAAGGCTGGGGCTGCTGTGGAAACCACCTGGTCTATTAGGTAAGAGGTTCTGGGCCTCCTGTGGGGAGCATGTCTGGGTCTCAGACAGATAAGTCTGGCAGGCATCAGTGGGTTCAAAATCTTGTGTGAACAGGTTTGTGACTCTGCCAGGGATTTGGAGACATGCAGGATTTAGAACCAGGAAAGAGCAATGAGCAGCTCCTTGTCTTTATACCTTTGCCTTGGATCAGCTCCTAGGCTCCGTTTTCTAGAAGCTTCACTACTGGTTGGAAAAGGGTTCACATGAATTTATGCTCCTCTAAAATGTCAATCATTGCTCCCCCATTGAAAGAATGAAAATAGACCTCCACTCTCCCATAGAAACCAAGCATTGCAACAGCCTTGGGAGTGAGTGTCCTTAAAAGTCACACGTCCCCAAACTTGTCTATATGGGAATCAGTCAAAGATGTGTGGTAGATGCCCAGTAAACATTTGATGAACAGATAATTGTTCTCTTCTGCCCACCTCCCTTTGTGCTGTTTCCGGTACCTGGAGAACGCTTCCCCTTTCCTTGCTTCCATCAATCACTAAAGCCTCATGGAATTTTGACAGAAACCATTAAAACATAAAATGAAGCCCATAAATCTTGAAGCAGGTATTCTCTTGAATGCCAGGAATGCATGTCCACCCCACCCACCCCTTGTGAACTCCAGTCAAGTTCACCTCCTTACTGCACCAGTCCTCAGGCATAGTTCCTCTGTACTGCGCAAGGAGGTGAAAATCATACCTGCTGAATTCCACTTTGAAAACAGCAGTCTCATCCTCAGAGGTAGGTCCTGAATAACCTGTGCTGTACATTTTCATTGACCTTTAAACAACAAAAAATAGATGAACACCAAGGGGAGAAGGGCAGCTTGAGACATTAATTTTTTTTTTTTTAAAGAAATAGGCCACCTCTGGGAAATCTCAAGTGCAGGTCTGCACACCTAAGACCACTCCTCTTGCACTGTCTGGCACTTCAGACTATAGTCCCACCTCCTGTCTTTCACGGGAGGTGATGAAGCTTTCCCATGGGGAGGGGGAATATGAGTCAGCAGCCATCACTGAGAAGCCAGAACAGCCACTCAAGTTCCCAGGGGATCCCTTGCAATGGTTGAAATCCACAAATTCTTTCCTTTCTGGGTGTGTGGGAGGTCACCTTCAGAAACTTAGATTCCCCACTTGCAGCCTTTGATATTAGGGTGACCAAGTAGAACTTTCTCCTTTTCTCCCAAACTTGGCCAAGACTCCCAGAATTTTTCCAGGAATAGTAGGCCAATCTGCAGCTCACCATCAAGATACTTCCGAAGCCTTTCTATTTAACAGGATGCAGAAATTCTCAAAGGGACAAAAGCGTCCTTGCAAAAGAGACGTCAAGTCAGCAAGTGCTAACATGTGCTCAAAGTAGACACAGAAGAATAAATAATGGAGTGCAAAGTGTCCTCCTCATTGTGCTCCCCATCTGCACCTCAGAAACAGAATGACCAAGTATTTTAGGCCATGCTTGTGATTAAAATTCCCAGCTCTGCCATTTTCTCTGTGACCTTCAGGTTAGTTGACCTCTTGGTCTCAGTTTGGTCATCTGAAAAATGAGGATGAAAACTGTACTGCCTCACAGGGGTTCTGTGAAGATGAAATGAGATAGGACAAGTGGACAGGTAAAGGACTTAGCACTGTGCCTGGAGTATACTGTAGGAGCATCATCATTATCTTGTTACTTAGATGTCACTGGGGGAGAGGCAGAAGTCTGGAATCCTGAAAGACCATCTGAGAGGTGCAGGAGGTATAAACTGGAGATTTGGGTCAGAAGCATGTCCTGTTGCCCTTTAGAGTCAGCTTTGACTGATTTTCTTGGCCTGTAAACAGCTGCCTTAACCTGAATGACCTTCAAAATGAGCAAAGCAAGGGGGCCAGAGGTGGTTTCTCTCTCTCTCTCTCTCTCCCTCTCCCTTTCTCTCTCTCTCTCTCTCTGATTGACTCATCTAATTATCACTCTCTCTGGGTTTGACTGGGCAGAGATAAGCTCAAAAGAAAAGGAGGGGCTGAATTCCAGGAGGACCTTATGTCCAGCACTAGCGAATTTGGAAGTTTCTGGAAGCTGGGTCAAGTCTTCTAAGTGTTTAAAGCAGGAGGGTGATCAGAGCTATGTTTCTGAAAAATCACAAGAGAAGAATTTGTATACCCACAGGTGATGGGAGAGAGATAGTCAGGAGGCAGGAGGTGAGGGAGATGGGTAGGGGTCCTGGGGCATTCAGGCAAGAGATGTTCCACCTGGAGCAAGACAGGCAGTGCAGGGGTGGATGGGGAGAATGGATATGAGTGGAGGGGGTAGAAGGGTGGAACTGGGTTTGGTGAATGGTCAAATGCTGGGTGAGGTCTGCACTATGGTGGTCAGTACAGCTGTGGATGAGCCACTCAGGGAGAGAAACTTACCATGAGCACAGTGATGGCTTTGACAACTTAGCTGAATGGAAAAATCAGTCCCTGCCTCAGCATGGACGTGCTGTCTACCCTGGGGGTTCTTAGGGGTCTGATTTGCATCTTCTTAAGCTGAGACTTCTGGAGAACTTCGAGGAGAAGTAAGGGGGAGATTCTGTGTAGGGCCAGAGGCTGGAGAGATTAGCCTTCCCAGATATAGTATTAGCCCTCCCCCTTCCCTCCTTCCCTGGCCTTGCACATGACTCTCCCACCCCTGGCCCTTCCCCTGCACAAACTACCACCTAGCAGGAAGGAAGCCTATGGGGCAGTAGAGAAGTTGCCCTGAGAGAATTCTCTGCCTGACCTGAATCCCTGGGGTGCTGTCAGGGATCGGCAGGCCTCCAGGGAGCTTTGCTTTCTTTCCTCTGAGGCTCTAAGGAGCCCTTACTGTCATCAGGAGACAGGAGGGCAGCGTCCCCTGAGGCTTGGTGCTACTGTGAAGGAAGCATGTTGGCTCCAGAAGTCTGTTCTCCAATGAATGAGGAGGCAAGGGTGACAGCTATGCCTGGTGGCATTTCACCAGTGGGTATTAGAGGTACAGTACACAGATGCCTTGGAAACACAGAAACACATGGCTGTGTCCTGTACAACCAAGTAAAGCAAATACAGGCAAAGAGCTTCAGGCCTCCCCGAGAAACTGCTCGAGGCACGAGATTGACCATGAGGTCCTCTGTAGCTAGGGAGGTCCCATGGATGTGTCATGTCAAAACAGCATCTCTTCATTGCTTTACTGTTTCCACTGTGCTGCCTCTCTGGGGTTTATTGTTAGGAAAGGTCTTTAACCTGATCTCCAGGATTTCAACTTTGTGAAAATAGAGCTTTTTCTGTATTCTAGAATCAGTCACCAAACTCTCTGAGAACTCCAGTGTTCATGATGCATCTGATCTGGCCCAGGGAAGTGGGAGTGAAACTTTCTCTCCCAGTGTGGAATTCAGGACAGGTGTATTTGCATTGCCAGCTCTTATTTTGGTTTGGATTCAAGACTCCAGTTTGGTGTTGTGATTAGTTTGCCCTAAAGTAGAGTTTCTCAACCTTGGCCCTAGTGACATTTTGAGCCAGATAAGTCTTTTTTGTTTGAGGCTGTCCTGTGTACTGTAAGATGTTTTGTAGCAGCCCTGCAATCTAGATGCCACTATCAGTCCCCTTTCCCCAAGTTGTGACAACCAAAGATATCTGCAGACATTGCCAAATGCCCTTTGGTGGGCAAAACCACCCCCAGGGGAAAACTACTGGTTTGAAGGAAGGCCTCTATTTGGAAATGGTGTCTGTCTGTTCATGTTGAGCCCAGTTCTGCTCTAAGATGGCAGAAGTGAGGAGGGTATGGACACCTGATTGCAAGCACCATTCCTAGTAATGGGATGACTTCCTTGTCATATCCATTGGGTGGGTAAGAACTTACTTCTTGGGGTAAGAGGGGACAGATTTCAAGTGGGTCATGCATGCAGGACTAGAATATAAAAACCATGAAGCTTATTTTCTCCCCAAGTTTCAGATCTATTGAAGTTTTGGGTTTATATAGGCATTTTTTCTTTTTACCATGTTAATATGTCTTTGCTAATTTCCTGTTTTCCCCTTCCCACTTTATCTCCTGTATGAGCCTTTTCTTTTCTGCATTATGGGATCATTTTGTTAGTGGTCACCTTAGAAATTACAAAACAGATCCTTAACTTGGTGCAGTCTGTTTTAAATCAGTACTTTTGTCACAACCTGAACAATGAGAGACCTTTACAACAGGAAATCCGTTTTCCCCTCTCCTGACTTTTGCTCTTACTGTCATCTATCTCTACCTCTGCATATGTTATATGTTATTATTATTCTTTGCTTTAAATGGTCAACTGTGTGCATATTTACTCTTTTAGGCACACTGCATTCTTCCTGCACTTCCTACCTGGGAGCATTTTCCTTCGGCATGAAGTTCCTTTAGATTTTCTTGGTTGAACACAGAGAGAGTAGGCCTCAGGCTAAGATCCTCTCCCACACATTCATATCCAATTTACTCAAGATGCTTTTTGTTTTCATTGTGTTTATTGCAGTTCTCCACTATTTAAGAAAAACATGAGAGCCTTCTTTCCTTTGAACTTTTCAAAGGAACACATTAGGCTGATTTAAAGAAAAGTATTAAGCAAATAATTGTCCAGGTGACGGACAAAAGTCTGAGACAGAGGTATGGAGATTTGCAAAGTTTGGTAATATGAGCTGTAGGTGAGATGCTGTGGGGTGAGATGGAAGAAGAAAATAGCCCATGGGGCTGGGATTGTGGCTCAGTGGTAGAGTGCTTGCCTAGCATGTGTGAGGCACTGGGTTCCATTCTCAGCACCGCATATAAATAATTAAAATAAAAGTCCATTGACAACTAAAAAATATTTTTAAAAAAGAGAGAAAATAGCCTTTTCCTTTACCATGTGCCTTTTATCCAGAGGCAGCTGGGTCATTAGGACCAAGTCTCTGGCTAAGGGTTCATGCAGTATGACTAAGCAAATTGCTTCTTTTCTCTCACCTCAACAAAGGGATAGTCATCACAGTGCTAGAAGGAAGTCTTGTCACTATCATAGGTTAGGTTAGCTACAGCTGTCTTAAATAATTACTGCTATTTAGAGCATAAGCACTACGGGTCATGCAATACACTAAAGACCTCCTACTAATTGGAGGTCAAGTTTTTGTTATTATCTATTTCTCTATTTCTCATTACAAGATTACTCACACTTGTTAGCTTTATTCATTTGCTCACTCAAAAAATGGATATTGGCCCTATTCTCTGACCCAGTCCTGGTTTAGGTGCTGAAGGTACAGAGGGAAGCAGGGTCTCTCCTGCAATTGCTTAATGTGGAAGGCAGGCATCAGTCTAATAATCACAAAAATAAATCTGCAATTGCAAACTAGCAGAGGGCTGGGAAGGGAGACTGAATCCTGAAAAGGCACCATCAGGGACCCTTGCACAATCTAGGGAGCCATGATCAGTTTCCTGAGGCCGTGATTGTCACACTCCATTGGCCTGGGACCTCTCCCTCTGCCTCACGTTCCTCAACTGGGGACCTTCTACCCACCCTTCAGGTCCCGGCTTACTTCTTTATAGCCTCTTTCTGACCCCTGCACCAAGTAAGGAGTTGTCCTGCTGTTTACATGCACCCTAGTGACTATTCTAGACTTTTCCTTTCATAGATCTTCACAATATGGTAATTAAGTAGTTATCTGTGTAATCATTGTTCAGTATGACGAGGGCTGGAAGTTTTATGTCTGACATGTGCATTGCTGGGACAGTGCTTAGCACTTAGAAGGCACTCAGTAATGTGAATGAATCAAAGTGAACCTCTCCTGGTTTCAGGTTCTTACTCTGCTAAGTGAGGATAATGATGCTATTGAACTCACTAGCATTTTTTTTTCAAATCAGAGACATGTTAGTAATTATATGTGTGTAAAGTACAGGGTATGTAGGTATTTTCTTACCTACTTGAAGATGCCTGTTTCTTTGACCTTAAAAAAAAATTGAGTTTCTTGCCTGTAATTCTATGACCACCTGCATTAACTCAGTCCCAGAGTCCTACATCCCTTCCCTCTCTGCTTTCAAAAATCTAACACCCTGTCAGGTTTTCAGTTTTCCTCTGGGGTTAGGGAAAACTTCTCCTGTGGTCTCAGCAAGACATTTACATAATCATGAGCAGTTTTACAACCTAATTACAGGTCACCTAAACTGGCCCCAGCCAGAAGGGACACTCCCAAACTTACCTTTGATGGGGGGAAGGTTAATTAACTCTCTTTAATAAACTCTCTTATTCCTACCAAAATTAAAGCAGAAATGTCTCATACACTTTTGAGAAAAGAAAATGCACTTGTTTTAGGTCAAAGAAGGGATGGCCAGGTGTTACCATGCAGAGAATTTCAGAGCTGGAGCACATCAGTCAGTACCTCCCCTTTACAGTTAGCAAACTGAGGCCCCAGGAGCACAGCTAGCTTCTAACAGAGCCCAAACCAGTGTCAGAACAAGGATTTTTGTGATGCTGTGCTCCAGCAGCAAATGTATCTTTAGATCCCTTATTCCCTCTTCCCCTTTTTTATTATTATTATTATTATTATTATTATTATTATTATTATTATTATTTGATGCTGGGGATTGAATCAGGGCTGAATATTTTCCTGGGCAACTACAGTGTCTCCTTGTGCCATTAATTCAGAAACATTTTCTAACTACCAACTTGGATTGAATACCAATACTGAGTCAAGGACTAGGAAAGCAAAGATAACTAGGACAACCTAGTCATCACCTAGGGGAATTGTCAATTCTGATATGTTTATAAAAAGGAGTTGCAGGATGTGGTGGTGGATGTGGTGGCGCATGCCTGTAATTCCAGCAGGTGGGGAGACTGAGGCGGGAGGAGCCCAAGTTCAAAGCCAATCTCAGCAATTTAGCAAGGCCCTAAGCAACTTAGTGAGACTCTGTCTCAAAATTAAAAAAAATAAAATAAAATAAAAAGGGCTGTGGCTTTGGTTTAGTGATTAAGCAACCTGTATTCAATCCCAGGTACCAAAAATTAAATTAAATAAATAAATAAGGAGTATTCTGGGTTGGATGTCCAGATCCAAATCTTTCTAGACTTTTATTTTCTAGGTTTCATTCAGATCTGCAAGTTGATAAAGAGGGAGGGGGAAAAAAAGAAAAAAGTTATGGATTATCTGGAAAGGATAACTTAAGTGACTTGTTTTTTTCTTTCTGTTTCTTCCCAACATGTTTGGACCCCAGAGTGTGAGGTCTCCCCTTGGGAAAGGAATGTGCAAGGCAGCCTTTAGTTGCTTTTGCTCCAGACAACTGACCCTGCCTACCTCCTTCTACTGCTGGGCTTTGAATCCTGCCTGGGAAGAAGCAGCCAGCCCAGTGTTGCCCCCGATGCTGAGCCACATTTGACCTCTAGTAATTTCTGCAAAAAATCCTGACCTCTGAGGAATGGTCTTGCCCTCCGGCATTTAGTCCTTCCTGGTTCTGACTTGCTGTGATTACCAAGGTATTCTTAGTTCAGTAAGCTGTACTTCAGGCCTCTAAAACCAGTGCTGTCCAACACAACTTTCTCGAATGATGGAATGTTCTATCATCTGTGTTGTCCAAACAGTAGACATTGGAAACATACTTTTTGATCATTTTATTGTCCAAGGGGAGGAAAAAAAGACGGATGAAGAGAGGTTCTTGTTTACAAAGAGGACTTTAGGGAAGAGGAACCTAAAATATGGAAAACACATTCACTCAATTTTATTTTCTTTCATAATCACTTAATTCTACTAAGAGGAATTTTTAAAGGCCCACATGAATTAAGCTATCTTTTAGAAGTATGTAGAGAAACAGGAATTCTAAGATGTCTGAAGAATGAAAGCTGTGCTTTTTAAAGATATGCATTAGTATCCTGTGGGCCATCTCTAGTACTGTCTGTTTCAGCCTTGTTCTGGGGAACTTCGCCTCCCCAAGTGGAAACACATGGTGGTGGGGGGCATGCCAATCATAAGACTGACTCTGTGGAGGGGGAATCATGGGACCCAAGCAAGGCCAATCAAGTTCCTCCCTTGAGACTTTCCAGCTGGAGATGGGGAAGAGCCCTGTTCCTAGTGTTACAGATTAGGAAGGATTTGAAGATGGAGCCAGTCAGGTCATAGCCCCTTACCAGCCACCCAGAGAAAGTCTGCCTGCCCTGAGAGAATGAGCCAAGCAGACACAAGCAAAACAGATAGAGGGCTCTGGTTTTGCTTTTCATCCCTAAAAGAACACATAAAAATGAGCTCTGACAGGCTCACAGGGTTAGAGACAGAAAAATCCAAATGCAAGTGTCTCCTTGAGAATATTCAGCATCGTAGGTACACAATCATGAGACATTTATCCCTCCACTCACTCCTTTCCTCTGTGACATCTGTCTTATTTATTTATTTATTTTTTATTTTTTGCAGTGCAGGGGATTGAACCCAGGACCTTGTGCTTCAGAGACAAGCACTCTACCAACTGAGCTACATCCCCAGCCCACATCTGCCTTTCTTGACCTTTAATTCATCTTGGTAGATTCCATCACTTTCTGGCCCCTCCAATAATTAAACACAGCCATGTTCTTTTGGAACCCCAGCTCAACGCCATGATTCCTCCTTGGCCATTGCTGTCTATACACATGGCTCAATTGGCAGGGATGAAGAGAGAACATGGGCTTTGGATTTTTCTTTTCTTCCCCTTCCTCCTCTGTCTCTAGCTTGTCTACACTGGGTCAGTGGTGAGGCCAGGGAAGCAGGGATCAACCTACATGACTCTCCTGTTGTGAGATGCTTTTGGTGTCTCTCTGGTTCAATCTGGTGCTGTCAGAATCTTGGGGTCTTATAGATCCCTCTTGGCATAGAGAGTGGCTATGGGTTCTTTGGGTCAGTGCTTAGTTTCATCCTATCTCAATTGCTGAAGACTCTTCAGGGGTGGCCCCAACTCCTGATCACTCTACCAGCAGTTCAGGTCCCCAGCACCCTTTCTGAGGGAGTGTTTCCTCTCTTGGTTTAGGGACACCTGGGAAACTTCAGAGTTCCTGCCTTGCCTTCTGACCTTCTATTTCATTTTTCTGAAGTGGAGGTGTCCTCTTGTTGCTGGACACTCTTCATCTGAGTCTCTTCTAAGTCTCCTACTCCAGGCAAGATGAAGATGTTCCCATGTGTCACTCACCTTCAGAGATATTTATGAATCCTCTGGAGCATTCTCCAAATGTATTCCCCTCTGACTGTTGCCAGCAAAATAAAGAGCCAGGGAGGGAGATGATGCCTATAGAGAGAAAAAAGTCCACCTTCCATGCAGAGCTTCTGAGTTCTCCTCCCCACAGGTGTGAAGAAGAGAAAATACCTACATTTCTCCATCCTTTGTGGGGAAGCAAGGATACAGTCTTGCCAGGGATGACGATCCCACCACAAAGCTACACAGATCTCTCCATTGATCCCCACTTTCATCCATCTCCCAGTGCTCTCTGTATGCACTGCCCAGGGACAGACTGGTAGAGTGGTCACTTCTGCTGCTCCTTAATAAGCCCTAGGGGAAGGTGTCACCTTTTTAAAAGGTGAGGATGATTAACACCACCTCCTTCTCATGTAAGGGTACCAGTTGCCATTCCACGGGGACCAGATGACCTGGTTAACATCCTGTTGCAATCATCTGTAAAGGGTTTTGCCACCTCTAGATCAAAAGGTTCGAAGGAAGATTTCCATCACTCAATGGCTTGGATGATTTTTCCTGGTGGGTTTGGATTTCAGACATTTTTTCCTTCTGTCCATGCAGATATCTATAGGCAGGTAGGAGGAGGAGCCAGGAAAATGTCAAATAAGATGTTCACTCCTAGCCGGGAGCGGTGGTGCACGCTTGTAATCCCAGCAACTCGGGAGGCTGAGGCAGGAGGATCTCGAGTTCAAAGCTAGCCTCAGCAACTTAGTGAGGCTCTAAGCAACTCAGTGAGACCCTGTCTCTAAATAAAATACAAAAAATAGGGCTGGGGATGTGGCTCAGTGGCCGAGTGTCCCTGAGTTCAATCCCTGGTTCCAAAAAAAAGATGTTCACTCCTGGGGTGGGCACCCTACCTTCCAGCTAGTATGCAAATGTTATTGAGGAGAGATTCCACAGGTTGGGGAAATGTCACCTCAGGAAGAGCTACCAGTGTGAAAAGAAAGGCTCAATTTACCTGCTCCCCCCAATTATCACGTGGGTGGCCCAAGGCAATCACCTTTGCTTCTCTCAATGTCATTTTCCTCATCTGTAAGATGGGATACTACTATCGACCTTGCTGAGTGGGCTAGGGATGCACCAAGAAGAGTTCTAGAAGGATAACCCAGCAAACAATATTAGTCTTATTTCTTTTCCTATTCTCCATAACAAAGACTGCTCCTCCCCCATTCACATGGGAGAGATTCCAGACTTCCTGTTTTGCCACACAAAATGAATGACTTTAGTAGATTTGTTCCCTGCAGGGAGGGCAGGAATTGGATTGATGAGGGTGAAAATCTTGGAGTCCAAGTACATACTACCAGTGTGATTGCCCAGGTCCCAGCAGTTCTTGTGGGGTCATGGCTTTGTCATGCTTCCATTCTCTTTGGGGGACTGTTCCTCCTATACCTGTCACCAAAATCTCCTTGAGATTCAAGTAAAGGCTGTCATTCTGGTATCCAACATCCTTGACTGGTGGGGCCAGTCAAGGCCATAGTACCTCACTCTGTGATAATCATGATTGGTTTTAAGATGGACAAATCAGGACCTGTTCTGGGACTTAATTGGAGTTTTCTTGGATGATGGAGTTGAGAGAATGTGTGTCCAGACCCCTTGGGAACCATGATTTTAGCCTGAGGGAAGAAAATGAGGCCTTCTTGCAGAGAGCAAAAGAGATGAGACAAGGAGGGAGAATGGACTTCTGTTAGGTCCCTTAGTTCCAGGTGACTTTGTCTTCCTGTGGTATGATTCTTATAGGGTAAATTTTGCCTCTTTTTCCTAAGCTAGTTTGAATTGAGTTTCTCTTACTTATAACTAGATGACCCTGATACAGGACTATCCCCTGGGAGGGCCTGGGCTGCCTCCTGCTCCTTGAAATCAGATACTGATACCAAGGTTATCACTGATGGGCTTGATAATACCCTGCTGGTTGAGTTTCTCTCTGAAGATACTCAAATAACAGGTCAGGGGTGGCCTCAAATTGGCAGTATTTCTAGGGTGACCCTTCTTGAATTGTTATGTGAATGTCCTCTTCAAATGGGGCACCTTGGATTGTCCCCAGTGGTTTCTTGGACACAAGGCAAGTATCTGCAGACTTGGGGTATGGTCTTGTTCTGACTCTTGGTATCCCAGGAAAAGAGAATCATCTCATTTCTTTTTTTTTTTTTTTTTTGGAACCAGGGATTGAACTCAGGGACACTCGGCCACTGAGCCACATCCCCAACCCTATTTTGTATTTTATTTAGAGACAGGGTCTCACTGAGTTGCTTAGGCCCTCGCTAAGTTGCTGAGGCTGGCTTTGAACTCGCGATCCTCCTGACTCAGCCTCCAAAGTCGCTTGGATTACAGGCGTGCGCCACCACGCCCGGCTGAATCATCTCATTTCTCTCCAGAGGTTCCTGACTTGACTGTAGGCTGTCCTACTCTTTTGTCTTTGTAGGTGATACCTTGACCCCCTTCCCTGCCGGTATCTTTATGAGAACTTCTAACTCTTGAAAGTCCATTTGGACTCCTGAAGCTTGTTCTTTAGCTGGGTATTAAACCTGGTTCTACCCTGTGCAGACGATCAGATCCTTTACATGATCTCTAGCATGAGCTCTTGGGCCTGAGCTAACCAGCACTATGTTGCTTCCATGGTAGCTTCCAGGACTTGGCTATATCCCCTCTGCCCTACCGTTGCTCTGTTCCCTGTCATTTCCATGATGAACGAATTCCCTGGAACCACAAAGGACTGGGTGTGATCCCTAGATTAGTGAATTTGGACACGTATTTTATCTGGTTGAACCTCAAGGCTATTCATTCATAAAATGGGAATATTAATGATACCTATGTCATGGGGTCCTGACCCTGTAATCAAGGGAACTGTGATTACAACTCCACCCTCTCCCTAGGCACATGCTTGGAGTAGGAAAGGTACACTTCTCTAAAGGAAGAGTAGAGAGTCCTGGAAAGACAAAACACTATCGTCTTTGCAATTCCAAATGTCGTTACTAATGTGAAGGCTCACAGGATTTTTTTTTTTTTTTCTGGAACATGCTGTCACCTTTTACCACCTTGAAATACAATCACTCAGGCCCTTGTCTGAGTCAACCCTGAACAGCTGCTGCCTCTGCCTGAGAAAGATACCTAGAACCTTGGCAGTTTCTAGACGACTGAAGGTCGCATTCATCCATGAAGCTGGTCATACATCATTGTTTTTCAGCACAAACAGCCACTCTGGTCAATCTGTAAAATGTCTTCAAGTTTTGGAGTCAATTCAATGCCTCTGAGAGAAAAAGTTAATACATTTTAGGACTGCATGTCCCCGAGGAATCCTGGTTTCATACAAGAACGGCCACTGCTATCGACAATTCTGAAGCTGAATTCCCCAATATTCATTTGCAAGTAGGCACTATAGCAAGGATGCACTGCAAATGAGCCTTTTCTCTGATTAATCTTTATTTTGCCAAGTTTTCAACGGAAAATAATAAGGATGTCAGTTTAAGGAGCAACAGGGAATGTTGAATTATGCACAAGAACACAATTATAATCAAAAGACAGTCTCTAGTCTATCCTTGATGACCTTGCATGTGACTATAGTATCATATGATAAGTGCAGCAATAGAACTGTGCATTGGGTGAGGCAGCTCAAACAAGAAAGATGGGGTTTTCTAGGTGGATCCTACAGCGAGCTAAGTGTATACTATGCCTTTCCTGCTGTTCTCAGAGCACACCCTGCATCCTTTCACCTCAGGGCCTTTGCACAGATGATTCTGCTTATCCAGATTGCTTTTCTCCCAAATATCCTTATGGACCACCCCTCATTTTATCAGACATCCATGATGAAATGCCCTTTAATGAGAGGTCTTTGCCTCACCATCCCATCTGAAAGACAATCCCCACCCTTAGTTTTTGTTTCAAACTTGGCTCTGTTTTTCTTCATTATGTTTATCACCAATGACATATTATACATTAATTTGTCTGTTTTTATCTGTCACCTCTACATGCATGCACACACACATACACACATTAAAGCCAAGAAAGCAGGGTCCTAGAATTTTTATTTTATTTTACTTTACTTCTGTATTCCCAGTACCTGAAACAGTGCTTGACATAGAATAGATGCCAGTAAATACAAACTAAAATGAATGGATGAAGGCGTTAAGATATCTAAATGGCTCAGACTTATTTCCACTCTCAAATTGTGCAGTTTATTGGGGAATAATAGTCAAGCAAAATGGAACAAAATGTGGCTGCTGGTTTAAGTGAATGTGTGCAAAGTGCTAACAGAGCTTGAAGGGGAAGCTATTAGTTCTTCCTCATGGGGAGGGAGTGTGGAAGGAGGTGACATCTTGAAGGTCACATTTCACTTGGATCTTAAAAGATAAATAAGAGTTTGCCAGGCAACAGGAAGATGAAGAGCTGTAGCAGTTTCATGGGAGTGCTACCCATGTCCTTGGGACCCACCCTCCAGGACAGGGTAGAGCTGCCAACTGCATGCACATATTCTCAGCCTGAGTTTTCCTTCCACAGTGTGCTGGGAAGGCTGAAAGAGCCAGAGAAGTGGCTCCCCAGGAGTAGCTCTCAGACAATGGTGAGTGGCAGTTGAAGAAGAAATGCTTCAACTTCTTTGTCACTCAGGAGGGACACCTTGGAGGCAAGTCCTGAAGTCTCTAAGGGAATTGGGCCTCCATTGCCTTCAAGATCTTTCTTCTGTTCTTTGTCTCACTTCCTCACATCCTTGGAGATGTTTCCATTTCCCAAACTTTTTCCTCTTGAGTCCTTGGCTCAGGTCAACTTCGGGGAGAATCATGGTGCCAGAAGCAGCAGGAATATGGACCAAGACAAGGTGTTGGACTATGCCAGGCAAGTCTGGGGAGATGGAGAGATTGGAGCAAGAGCTGAAACTGGTCAGCTTGCGGCTGGAGTGTGAGGTGCCTCTAAACATGAGGGTTAATAATAGCAAGATTATGCTGACGAGCACATGGGAGCTTGGAGCCAATTTTTTATCCTTCCACAGCTGTGGCTTTTAAATGCTGACTTGGCCTTTTAGTTTTTCATTATTCTGTTTGCCATCATTTTATTCCACATTTTTTTCTTCTCTTTCAGTCATAGGAAGAGAAATAATACTGCTATTACAGGCGTCCAATTGTATGGAGTTGGCTTTGGGATATGTCACTGGAGGCTGGTCCCTAAGAGAGAGTGCATAACATGGTACACCACCTGGGCAGCACATCATGGTGGTCCCACTTGCTGGTGGGTGGGCATGATGGTGGGTGATGTAGGTAAAGGGAAGGAAGATATGTGCAGGAAATGGTGTGGGACTCTTGTTCTTTTAAGTTGCACACTCAAGACAAACATCATTGTCATTTCAGTGAAGTCTCCTTGACTGAGTGGTCAATTGTTCTGAGAGATAATTAAATAGTATCCAAAGCATGAACGATCAATACAAGGGTTGCCTCTGAATAGAGGTGACAAGAATAGCAAGTGTTCTGAGATATAAATCCATTCTCATGGGAGCTGTAAATCTTGCAAAGAGAAGGATGCTGGGACCTGGTGGTATAGGTCCTAATGGCTCCAACGCGCCTTCTTAGATAAGTAACCAGTGGACCTTTGGTCTCATCCAGTAGGCTGAGAGGAAATTGAGCTGCCAAGCCATATGAAACTCCTGCTAGAGATTTGGAGGAAGATGAATGGTACTTAAGTAACAAGAAGACCGTGAAATCAAACCATTAAAAAACAATTTCAAGACCAGTCAACTTCTCTCACCTTCTTTTCACTCTGATAAAACCCCCCAAAGTCAATGGATGATTCCTTTGATCTTGTTCACATTGGTGTATTGACTTTCTCACCACTTTCTACAGGGGCATGGAAGTGCTGCTAGTTCTGGGAAATGCTGTCTTTGGCAGAGGATGAGAAGGGGGAAGTTCTACCTACTTCTCCTATTTTCTTCCTGTTCCTGAGGCTGGAATTCTGGGGCTGAAGTCACAAGGTGGGTTGCAGGTGTGCCTAGGAGAGAGCCTCTCCCTGGGCCCACTTTTTTTCTGATTCCTAAAAAGTTCTCTTGTCCAATACAAGCTCTCTGTCACTTTCTACCCTACCTCATGGCAGAATGAACTGCTGTAGGTTTGGGCCCCCACACAGGGAGCCTTTATGGTCCTGTCATGGTGGGGGTGTGGTGAGGCTCACCTAGGGTATCATAAGTTTCTCCTTCTGCCTCAAGAGCCCACCTTCCCATATTATAATTTTCAGTCTATAATTTCAATGATACAAATTATGGAGAAATGCATTCTCCTTGTGAAAAATTAAAATACTTTGGATAAAGTTAAAGTGCACTTTAACCAACAGTCCTCACTAGAGGTAATAGCTACTGTGGAAAAGATAGATCCTTCTAGACCAGTTTTTTAATTCAAGAACATGTATAGCATGTATTTATATCTTAGAGAAAATATAAAGAATTATGTTTGAATTAATTAGAGGCAACATGCTTCACATATGATTCTACAACTCGTTTTTCCATTCAAGAGTCCTCTGGTATGGCTCTGATCACATAGTGGGAAGAGTATATGGAGGTTGAAACTCAGTCCAACTCTGCTAGCTCAGCCCAGAAAAGGGGTGTCTTTCTAATTGGCTCACACAGATGGGACTTTTTGAATTCATATAAAGACATGATATGAACTATGGTGGCCCTCGATGGATCGTCATGCTCTATTTAATATCTTTGTAGTATCCCATAGTGTGAACATATTACATTTTCTGTATCCATCCCCATGATTGGACATGTAAGTAATTTCTAATGTGTCATGATTCTAGGCAATGCTTTAATAAACAGTCTGTAACACATCTCACTGGCACATATGCAAATGCTTCTCTAGGGAGGTCCTGGGATTGCTGGGTCGTAGAGATGCACATTTTAAATTCTACTAGACAATGCTGAATTGCCCTCTGAAGGGCCCTTTTAACATGCAGTGCCACCAATAGTGTACAAGAGTGCTCATTTCCATCTTCCTCGCCAATACTCGATGCTGCCAGTCTTCAATTTTTCTTAATTGCCTTCTGTCTCGGTTCATTTAGGCTGCTGGCACAAAGGAACACAAACTAGGTGGCTTATAGACAACAGAAATTTATTCCTCACAGTTCTGGAGGCTGGAAATTCCAAGATCAAGATGGCAGAAGACTCTGTGTTAGGAAAGGGCTCCCTTACTGGTTCATAGATAGTAGGTTCTCACTATGCTCTCAGGTGGTTGAAGGGACTAGCTAGCTTTCTGAGCTCCCCTTTAATTCCATTTATGAAGACTCTACACTCATGATCTAACCACTTCCCCAAGGGACTCACCTCCTAATACCATCACATTGGTAATTTGGCTTCAGCATATGGATTTTGGAGGGACACAACAGCATCTTCCCCTTCTTTTTTTTTTTTCTACTTTAACTTATTCTCTTTTAATTTTTAAATTTCCATTATAAGTAGAAAATTTATAATTATGCATATTTGTGAAGTCTAAAGCAATGTTATGTTTAATGAATACAATGTAGAATAACTAAATCAAGCTAGATAACATATCCTTCACCTCAAATACTTAATAATTTTGTGGTAAGGATGTCTGAAATCTCTTCACTTAGCAATTTTGAAAATTACAATACTCTATTATTAACTATACTCACTAGGCTGTACAATAGATCTCAAAAATAAGTTCCTCCTCCTGCCGGGCGCGGTGGCGCACGCCTGTAATCCCAGCACTTGGGAGGCTGAGGCAGGAGGATCGCGAGTTCAAAGCCAGCCTCAGCAACTTAGAGAGGCCCTAAGCAACTCAGTGAGACCCTGTCTCTAAATAAAATACAAAAAGGATGGGGATGTGGCTCAGTGGCCCAGTGCCCCTGGGTTCAATCCCCAGTACCAGAAAAAAATTCCTCCTGTCTGAGATGTTGTACTCTTAGACCATGATATTCTCATTGCCCTACCACTCAGCCTCTGGTAACTATGGTTCTGCTCTGTTTCTATGAGTTCAGTTGTTTTAGATTTCACCTAGTAAGTCAGAACACACAGTACTTATCTTTCTGTGCAAACTTATTTCATGCAGCTTAATGTTTTCCAGTTCCATCCATATTGTCACAGACAATAGAATGTTCTTCTTTTTTTTAAGGCTAAATGTTATTGCTTTATGTATTTATATAGCACACTTTCTTTAATCTATTCATCTGTAGGTGGACGTTTATTTGATACCATAACTCGACCATTGTGAATAGTGCCACAGTGTAGACATCACTTTGACAAACTGATTTCAAATCTTTTAAGTAAATGTCTGGAAGTGGGATTATGGATCATATAGAAATTTTAATTTTTGGTTTTTTGGGGGGAACTTCCATACAATTTTCTGTGATGGTAGTTCTATTTTACATTCCCATCAACAGTATGGAGGGTTCTCTTTTCTCCACTTTCTTGCTAATATTTACCTTTCCTCTTTTTGATGAGAGACATTCTGACAGGTGTGAGATGGTCTCTTATTGTGGCTTTAATTTGCATTTTCCCTGGTGATTAGTGATGCCCATATTTTCCATGTATTTGTTAGCCATTGTATGTCTTCTTTTGACATCTTCCCCTTCTTAATGTACACTTGGTTGACCCTATTGCTCTGGGATTGTTCCTGATTGTTTTTCTGGTTTCTTCAATAACTTGATTTCATCCTTGACTCTCTGACTACCCAGTCCTCCTGCTCTGAGGCTCATCTGCTCTCATTCTGGCCTGAATTCTAGGTGGCAACCGGGCAGGAGAACAACACTGTTGACAGCTGGTTGTGTGGCCTGGAGTCAGTTACTGGCCTCAGTTTTCCCATATGTATGTTCCCATACAGTAACTCTAGGATCCTAGCTCCAAAGTTCTGGCCTGAATAGGACTAAAACATTTCATTTTAAGAAGACACTCTTTCCCTCATCAACGCTAACCACCGTTCTTGCTGGTTGAGATGTTTTACTGCAATTACGTACATACATGAGTCATTTGAGAAGATAATGGGTAGGTATGGACTTATATTGCTCCCATAAATTATATTGTCATTCATTTCTGGGTTTTCCTGGGTGGGGATGGGTGCCAGAGGAAGGACCTTGTGGTCTATGCAAGCGCTCAACTAGGGAGTGAACATTTCTTGAAGAAATCAGGTCTGCTTCTACCTCTGTGGCCTCCTCCTCTTGTCTTCAGGCCACACTTTCCCTTTTCATTCAGCAAATGTTTACTGAACACCTACAATGGCTCCTCCTGCATGGCCTCTTATGGAAGCAGTGAGAGTGGAAGGTGAAGGACAAGTACAGGGTGGTGGAAGGCACACCAGAGCTGCCAGATCTCATGGCTTAGTTCAGTGCTAATAGAACGGTCTGTGAAGATGGAAATGTTCTGGAAAATCTGTTCTGCCCAATATAGACAAACTATAAGTCATGGGGTGCTCACTAGGGAAGGCATGGTTTGGAACCCCTATGCTAGTATATAATGGATATGAAGAAGCAATGCAGTGTTGGGGGGCTCTGCAGCAGACGTCTCATGGTCCTAATGATCAAAGCACATAGAGTCTAGGTCTGCACACATAGAATGTTGGTGTTGGCACATGCCTAGCTCTTTGCAGGTGCTCAGGTAGGGGTAATCCCTTTCCCTCTCCTGTGTTGGTTCTCAGGACTCCTGCATGCTTAAGACAAGAAACAGGTTCAGTCTGGGGAAGCCTGGAGAAGGCAGGACTCTGAGCCTGTGATTCTGGGAGGGGCAGGCTAAAGAGGTCTCCTCCTCCTGTGACGGTGTCCAGGGCCTCAGACTGTGATTCACTCAGGCAAGTTGCACAACTTTATGGACACCACAAATCATATCACTCACTTCTGGGGATTTTCGAGGGTGGGAATTTGCCTCCCCCACTACCGCCTACCTGAGCAGGTGCTGGGAACATCATAGGTGCTCAGTAAATAACTGTGGGTGATTAATCACCCAGTCGTCATATTTGAGTAGAGGCCACGAGTCACAGGTTTGAGACCCTCCCAGCTCTGCCTCTCCAAGGGAAAGCAAGGACTTCGGGGTAGCAAACTAGGTGTCTTCTTTGCTGTTGCCTGGCTCTGCCATCCTGCCAGATGCTCCTCACTTCCTGCTGTCTTAGTTTCCCCATCTATCCTAGGGTTCTGTGGCCTGAATACATACAGACTGGGCAGGTCTTGAGATGGACATAGGTTTGAAACATACCTTTCTCCTCAGGCTGGGCTTTGTCTGGACTGGTCATTTGCTCTCCCACTTCCCTGCACACAGCGGGAGCCTTGCTGTTGGCTTCCTGTGGCTCCAGAGCAGGCGGGATCTCTCCTTCCCTTCCCTGACCTCACCCAGCAAGCACTCCAGAGACAGTCAAAGCAAACAGGACTTGAGCAACCTGGCCAGGAAACTCGGAACAAAGGAGGGCTTCTTTTATCAGCTGTTTCCTTTCGTTAGAAGATAAATTGTGAGAGTAATCATGTTAAAAAAAAAAAAAAAAGCTAGAACAAGATGAAAAATAAAATAAATTAGATAACATTTTTGATGATTTTGAGGCATTCTTTTATTTTGTATTTAAGTCGTGTGTGATTATGATGTGCTGGGTATGTTGAGCTGTGACATGAAGCCTGACTGACAGGAGTTCCCAGTTTACCAGAGGAGATTAGAAATAAGAGTCTGGACAAATTACATGGTAGCATGTCCAGGGGGTCACATGACTATCTTTCCACTGCTGTGTCCCTGCTGCTTACCTCTATGCTGGCTCATCGTTAGTGCTTAGTAATTATTTATTGAGTGAATGGATAGGATGTTGGAAAGTCCAATATTGAGGGGTCAGTCAAGGCCACTTTGAGAGACTTGGAGACTTAAAAGGGAGGGAGGTAGAAGATGGAGGAAAGACGGGATTGAGAGGAGTTGGGTTTTGCAGGTAGAGAGAATAGCACAGAGTTGAGGATGAGGGCCTGGGTAGGTTCATCCAGGTAAAGATGGTAGTAATTGACCATCTGACTAAGAAAAGCAGCAGTTTCTTTTAACCCAATATTTAAAATGTCTCTAATGGGACAGGATCCAATGGGACCTTGGGAACATAAAGAGTTGCATTTTATCCTGAGGACACAGAGAGGTCATGAAGTTTTTATCCCCTTTTCCCTCCAAAATCAAAAGCAAAAACAAAAACAAAAAACTAGTTTAATTTTATATGGCTATACAACTAACATATGTCCTTATTTATTTATTTATTTATTTTTTATTTTTATAGACTGCATTTTGATTCACTGTACACAAATGGGGTACAACTTTTTGTTTCTACGGTTGTGCATGATGTAGATTCACACCATTCATGGAATTACATGTGTACATAGTGTGATGATGTCTGCCTCATTCCACTATCTTTCATTATTTTAAAAATTCAGTTTCTAGCAAAAGTAAGAAGAAAAAGGATAGCAGTGACCTTTGACCTTACCACCCAGATGACCATGGTCAACAATTTGGTAGCCCCTTGCTAGACTTTCTTCCTTAAATCTTGTGTATGAAAACAAGTAGGACATGAAGTTTCTATTTAGAAGTTGCCAGCAGCCTCGGTGTTTAACAGGGGAGGCTTCAGGTTTCCATGGCAAAATTTGTTTTTGTTTGTAAGTGATCAGAGTGAGAGAAGGAGGCAGCAGGATCTTCTCTGAATTAATTGCTGCATTTCACATATGTGTCCTTATGGGAGGTTGCTAGGGACAAGGTAGGCACATTTATACAAGGGTCAAGGAGCTTCCCAAGAGGTGGGACATTGAGGCCTAACACCTTCTCTAACACCAAAGCAAAACCTGAACCAAGAGCAAGCAATCACCTGCGCTGCTACGCAGAATCCCATCATCGACATTTTGGGGATGGTTGCTCATTTTTCCTGTTATGTTCACACATATGCAGTAATAAATTAGACTGGATCAAAGCTCAGCAAAATATTCACTGTGCTCGCTGATCTCTTCGGTGTCTATGTGTGCACACACACAGAGAAAATAAGTAGTAAGGACTTTGTGTCCCTTCTTTGCCATTTCATTTTGAATTCCAGTTTGGACTTTATATCCTTAATTAAGTTTCTAAAGGGAATTTAAAAAAAATTAAATTTTATTTGTTCTAATTATTTGTATATGACAGTAAAATGCATTTGTAAATTTTGATAGATCATATATAAATAGAATGTAATCTCTCATTTTTCTGAATATATATATTGCAGGATCACATCAGTCATGCACTCATACATGTACATGAGGTAATAATATCTGTTTCATTCTACAATCATTCCTTCTCCCACACCACTTCCCTTCCCTTCACTCCACTCAACCTCATACAAAGGAACTCTATTCTTCCCTATCCCCACCCCACTTATTGTGAATTAGCTTCCACATATCAGAGAAAACATTTGGCCTTTGGTTTTTTGGGTTTGACTTATTTCTCTTAGCATGACATTCTCCAACTCCATCCATTTACCAGCAAATGCCAGAATTCCATTCTTCTTTAAAGCTAAGTAATATTCCATCGTGTGTGTGTGTGTGTGTGTGTGTGTGTGTGTGTGTGTGTATCACATTTTCTTTATCCACTCATCTGTTGAAGGGCATCCAGGCTGATTCCAAAGTTTAAGTATTGTGAATTGAGCTGCTATTAACATTGATGTGGCTGTGTCACTTTAGTATGTTGATTTTAAGTCCTTTGGGTAGAAACCAAGGAGTGGGATAACTGGATCTAATGGTGATTCCATTCCAAGTTTTCTGAGGAATCTCCATACTGCTTTCCATAATGTTTGCACCAATTGGCAGTCCCACCAGCAATGTATGAGTGTACCTTTTTCCCCACATCCTCACCAACATTTATTGTTGCTTACATTCTTGATAATTGCCATTCTGATTGGAATGAGATGAAATCTTAGAGTAGTTTTGATTTGCATTTCTCTAATTGCTAGAGATGTTGAATTTTTTCATATATTTTATCCTGAAATAATCCTTTACAACTCTTTCATGATTTGCCCTAAACTCCAAGGATGGATTGGGGCTACTTTTTTGGAATCTTTTTAGAACCACAGCCACCTTCTTGTTGTAATACCATGATTTTTATTTTTTATTTTTTTTTGTCTAGAAGTAAGTCCCACAGTGGCCCGGATTTGCTGCCTGGTCCCCAGTGCCCTAGTGGGTTTCCTTGCACCCCCTCAGTTTGTTCCTTTTTCTGTAGCCTGGGACTTCACCTCTTCCTCCACATGTTCTCACATTCATCTTATTAATCAGAGAAATTATGTATTCTCTTTGTTCTGGCACTTAGAACTTGAGCTTTGAAAAAGTGACACCTTCTTTGTTTACTGTTTTTTCCTTTAGTATTTTCTATAATGAACTGTCCAGTCTCATAATCAAAGACCTTTTTATTCTTCATCTGATATAACATTAATAATTCCCCCCCAAATAGTATTAAAGTAAGAATAAGAACAGCTTACACTTATTATTTGCTTACCAGGCACCAAGCACTATTTCATGACCTCTCTCTCTCTCTCTTTTTTTTTTTTTTTTTTTTTTGCAGTGCTGGGGATTGAACCCAGGGCCCTGTGCATGCAAGGCAAGCACTCTACCAACTGAGCTGTATCCCCAGATGACCTCTCTTTTATCATACTATGGTAATACTATTCTCTACCACGCAGATAAGAACAGTTAGACACAGAAAATTTGAGTAACTGAAGCACTAAGGTTGATATTCAATTTCAATCAGTAGGCCAGATTAAGAGCCACTGGAATTCACTGTGCGTAGAAACGTGATCTGTGAATCCCATTGGCCCACTTCTCAAAGCCTGCTTGCGTAGTCTCAGGCATCCAGACACTGAAACTCTGCTTGTGTGGAGGGCACAGGTGATCTCAGATGCCCTCTTGAAGGTTCTACATGAAGATCCTTTTTTTTTTTTTTTTTCAGTTGTTGCTGTCTACTGATGACTGCAGCTGTTCTTATAAGGTCTCAGAGACTCTCTTTAGCAGGATTCAGATATCCTTCCTCCAGGCTGGAGCTACACGCTCTGAGAGAAGCATCTGATTGCAACCCATCCCATTGTGCTCTGGAGGCCTTGGCCCAGCCTCTGAGTGCTTCAGTGATGGACTCAGGGCCGGGGCTGGAGGGAAGCACTGTGTGCACCAGACAAGGGCTGGCCTCTGCTTCAAAATCTGCATCTGTGAGGCAGGCATAGCCATCAGCCTCCAGACACCTGGGTCTGCTACGACAATCCATGTGACTGGGCCTCAGTGCCACATTCATATTGACATGTTTTCATCCTTAACCCTCCCCCAGGTACTCCCTGAATCATTTTGCCTGGATTCCCTCCATCCTTTTAGACCTAAATGATATCAGGTAGCATTGCTGAGATAGGACTGCTGGGGCTCAGTCTCCCTGTATGATTTTATTCATAATTTCATGGTCTTTTTAACTGATAACATGACAGTGGTAGCAAAAATAGCCCTATCTGTGAATGGACAGAGGTGGGTTGGTTCCACTGGTAGAGTTGTGACAACTATAAGTGTCAGACTTCACCAGAATTGACACACCACATTCCCTTCAACCACCTCTGCCTCCTAGGAAGAGAAAATTTCATGAAGTAATAGTATCACCAGGGATGTCTTTGCTGTGGACCACCCCCTTCCCTCTGTCCAATACCCAGAGTTTAGAAGAGAATGGTGTCCCACCTGCCAGGAGGGAGAACTGGAGACCAGGAGGCAGAGAGTGAGGAGGAGCTGATGAGGGATGCATGGGTCAGGGGTCCCTCAGGGGTGTGAGGAGATGGTCAGCAGCAGCACTGACATATCACAGAGTCAGAGGCCAAGGGTCCTCCGGGGGCAGCTGGAGCTGAGGGTCCTGGGATGCAGACAGCAGCTGATAGGCTAAGTAAGGCGGCATTCAAATGGTCAGGTAACTTGAGAAAAGTGCCTCTCTTCACTTAAGATTGTTACAAATCAGACTGCAAAGATGAAAATAATTCATAAAATCGCCTACTGGAGAGCACATGGAACAAATGGCACTCTCTTGTACTAACACTGAGTCACAACCCCTTTTCTGAAATCCTTGGGGCCAGAAGTATGTGAGAATTTGAATTTTTTTCAGATTTTAGATAAAGCAATATGATGTATGAACTGTGTCTCATATAACACTCCTCGCAGGGATGAGGGCAATATCCATGATCAAATACATTTATGTGTCTGTAGTGAAATGTCCAAATGTTCAGTACTAAATGGGATAATTAAAGGACGCAAATTGTCTTGTGTTCATTCAGGTCAGGGCTTGCCACCACATGAATTTATATACTAAATTTAAGAAGGCATTTTCAATTTTCAGAGTGTTGTGGGGGTAAGGGATCATAGACCTTGCAATCTTTCTGGAAGACAATTTGACAATATGTATTAAGACCCTACAATGTGCACACCCTTTCCCTTAATCCTACTTTGAGATTAATTCTATGAAAATAATTATAATTACATGCAATAATCTAGCAATTAGGAAGTTCAAAATGGCATTGTTTTTGTTTAAAAACAGAACAAAATGGAAACAATCTAATGTCCACCCATAGCAGGTTGATTTCAGAAATATAATGCACTTGTACAACAGAAGAAGAGGTGGTCCTTAACAAACAATGTTTACTTCTTGACTTGGAGAGATGTGCATACTATGTTATACTATTTAATAGACCAGATCTAAGCTATGAATAGCTTAAACATGAATCTTATTTGCATAATGAAACTTGGAAAGGTAAGCACCAACTAGTGTTCATCTCCAGGAGTTAGTTTTATGTGTGGTTTTAATTTATTTATTGCCAATGTGGATTTTCTCATTTTCTTTATCCTAAGTTTGAATAGTAAAACTTATTTATCAATAATTCTAAATAATTCAGATGCAGATAAGCTAAAGCAAGGGCTTCTACCCCTTTGCCTCGATCCACCCTCTCCTTGTAGGTAACACATATCAATTTGAGCCTTTATTGTTTGTAAATGCATATAGACTTTAAAAGCCATTTTTTCCCATTCATGGAATCATACTGCATATATTCTTCTATATCTTCCTCTTTCACTTCATTTTATCTGTAACCTCTTTCTACCCCACGAAGGTATGCCTTAATTTACTTAACCCTTTCCACATAGTCAGATATTCAAATAGTTTCTATTTATTTGCTATCTCAATATATACATGTGACTCTGTGGATATGTGCACACATGTACATAGAAGAGTTCTTAATTTTGATTTTTCCGTAATGAACAGGTATAATTTAGATTATTCAAAATATTATCCAATGTATTGAATGATTCTACTAGACTATTTCTAAAACCAGTTGGCCCATTTCCTGCCCCCTCAGGATGAATGAGCTATTCATTAGCACTGCCTTATAAATAAATACCACCTATTTTGGTGTTATACATATTTTCTACATGTTCTCCCTCCCTGAGGAATATCTGGTTCAGGGCAGCTCACAAAACTCAGTGCCTCCAACTGAAGGAGGTAGCTGCAGTTTCCAAAGCCACAAGGCAGGCTAGGTGGATTGTCCTTGGATGGCTCTGAGTGCCCATTTTCACAGGCTGCCCGGTGACCTGAGAGCCTTGTCCTTGGTGATTGATGGTGGCTGACCACTCCTGGGAAGGCCTACATCACTGCTCCAAGGGGCCCTGTACAAGGGGCCCTCCATCACTCCTACAATTGCCCTGGAAGGAGAGGTCAGGGAATCTTTTCTGAAGCTTGGGCCTGATGGTTTTCTGGAGGTACAAGGTGCTGCTAGCTCCAGATGGAGGGAATCTGCTGGAATAGGGAGGACAGGCAGCATGGGTCCTTGGCTTATGCCCAATCTCTGGGCCTCCACGCCCTCTAGCTTTTCCCTTCCTTTTGTGCTTCCAAAATAGCTTATTTCCTCAACTTCTCTTTTACAGTGTTATGTTCCTGACATGGGAAATGGGCTCTGAATGTGTGAGAGTTCCTCCTCTTGCTCTTCTTGAACCCTGCTATTAAATAGGAAGACTGACATATGGCTGAGGGGGTCCTAGGATTAGGAAATCCATGCTCCTCTTTGGCTTTCCTTCATTCCCAGCCCCTTCTCATAGGCAGTTCCAGAGAGCCCACTAGATCAGGGACTGGAAAATTCCACCCTTTATGTGCATAGAAAGAAGAAAAAAAAATTCAAAATCTTTTTGCGATTCAGACTGGACTCAAATGTGAGGCCAAGCCGAGCTCATCTTTCCTTTCCCTGGCTTCTCCAAGCCCATCCCTTCCAATAATGCTGCTGATCCCTTCTGTGTAATTAGTGGGGACATAATTATTACATGAGAGGAGTCTTTCTAACAGATCTGAGCAAGTATATCCTTTTAAAAATGGGATGGGAGGCAGAACCTTAACAGGCTTCTACATGCCGGCCAGAAAATCCAGGCAGATAGTCAACTTTACCTTTTTGGCCACGTACATTCATATGCTTTTGTGGATGGACCCAGCCCCAAGGAGGAAGAATTCTGAGCAATGAACTGGGAACCAGAGAGGGCGAGCTTGAAGAGTTGGGGAAACTGTGGATGGAGTTGCAGTTTCAGTAAGAGCAACTTTGGAAGGCAGAGGCCAAGAGTGGGTGACACAATGAAATTCATGTTTATGAAGCACCTACTGTGTGCTAGACACTGAGATGCTGTCTCATTTGGTCCCTGGAGTAAATGATTAAATCTTCCCATTTACAGATGGTATTAGTATCCCAGGGTGGTGATTGGTCTAGTGAAAACCACAGCGAGGGGGACCAGGTTCAGGTTTAATCTCATTCTTGAGGCTTAAAGGAAAAATAATTCTTACCACAACTGAAATTCCTCTATTCCTTTGCTTGCTTTTCTCAGTCTGTTTCCACTAGTTCATCCAACACACCATTGCTCAGCTCAACCTTCTAGAACCCTGGTTGGGATCACTCCCTCCACAAGTGACACATTCCTTCCTCTGCAGCCTCGTCTCCTATGGTTGAGAGAGTGTTCCCCTCTCAAGGTCTTGCTCAGAGGACAGGAAGGTGTTGGCCTAGATGTCCTCTCAAGTCTCTTCCAGGCCTAATGGTCATGGTTTTATGGTTGGAAGGGCAAACTCCTTCACATTTTACTAATGAATTTTATGAGCTTCTGGTTGCCATTAGGCACAAAGCAGCACCCTAGTCCCCAGCCAAACTTGCTTTTCTCCTGTACAGCAGGACTGGGGTCTCAATCATGGTACTTCCTTTTGCCTTGACCAGCCTTACCCAGTCAACCACGGATCATTTACACTGCTTGAATGCCTCCCTAACCCACCCCTATTTTTTTCCATTTCCACTGCTACAGTTCTCATCCACCACTGACTTGGATAGTTTCCCATCTTTTATTTCTGCCTCTATTATTGTGTTCTACCCCTTTTAACACCCATTCTCTGCATTGCACTTGAATGATCTTTCTAGAATACAAAGCTGACCCCATCACTCTGTTATTTTGAATTTCTACAATAGTTCCCTCATCTACTTCAATCACCCCAGGTGGCAAGTGTCAGTCCCCATCTGTCCTTGGGTACTTCTCTTCCTATCTGGGGATTCTATTACTCACCCCTCATTCTCAGAATTTCAACCATAGATCAGAGTGTAACTGAGCTATGGTTACATCCCACCCATTCTCCCCACCTTCTAGCTCCCACCTCTTTCTTTTGGACAAGAGAAAGTTCTTCATAGTGACTAATATTAAAAAAAAATGAATAGCATAGATTCTCTTTCCAACTTGAAGCAAAAATTTATCCCCTCCTTTTCAGGGCTCTTAGATTTTTGGAAATTAGAATATTTTAGAGAACATCTAGCTCTTCAGTGGAAAACTTGACCCTCAAGACTAAGGCCCTGCTATGGGTTTGTGTATTTACTAATAGTCATTGGGCACATAGTATGTTCCAGACACTGTTTTGGGCACAGTGAACTGAACAGACAAAAACTCTGTCTTTCCCTTTATTTATCTAGGTGGAAAGACAGAGAGTATACAATTTGAATGAAATGTATGGCCAACAGTGAAAACAGTCAAAGAGAAAATAAAGCAGAGAAGAGGGACAGAAAGTATTTGGGCAGGGCAACCAGAGAAATCACTGAGAAGGAATATGTGTGTGAAGAAAGTAAGAAGGGAGACAGCCCTGTGGACTGTTGGGGAAGATCTTTCCAGGCCAGGGCATGTCAAGTGCCAGGACCCTGAGGTTTGACTGGGATTCATGTGTTTGTGGTTCCTCAAGGTTAGTGAGCATGTGTTAGCTAGCTCTTGTTACTTTAACAAATTGCAACAAATGTTGAGATAATCAACTTCTAAGGAAGAAACATGTATTTTGTGGCCTTGTGGTTTCTTAGGCTAAAGTCCATAGTTGCTTGACCCTGTTGGCCTTTGGGCCTGTGGTGAGGCAGTGCATTATGGTGGGAGCACGCAATGGAGCAGGCAGCTCACCTTGTGGTAGCTGGGAGGCAAAGGGAGTATGAGGCAGGGGCAAGGTCCCACTATCCCCTTCAAGGGCACACCCGATGGCTAGAAGACCTCCTGCTGGACCAACTTGTTAAAGTTCTCACCGCCTCCCATCAGGGCTAACCTGAGGACTAATCCCTCAACACACAGGCCTTCGGGGGAACATTTCAGCTCCAAACTGCAGCAGTGTGGTTACCTGGGTGTGAGCAAGTCAGGAGTCCATGAGACAAAGTGGGGGGGCGGGACACAGCAAATGATGCAGACCATCATAGATCATTGTGAGACTTGGGATTTTACTCAGAAGACAAGCCTTTGGAGGGTACTGAGTAGAGGAGGGACATGGTCTGACAAGTTTAACAGCAGCTGGCTCCTACAAGGGTGAGAGATAAAAGGGAAGCAAAGGCAGGAAAAAGGAGACAAGCGAAGAGAATGGAAATAAACTGGGCTCGAGGAGAGTAGCAAATGGTCAGTTCTGGATATGTAGTTTGGAAATGGTTCCAATAGGGATTTGCTAGTGAATCAGACCTAGAAGGAGAAAGGAAGGGAGTCTGTGATGACTCTGAGGTGGGTTAGGACTGAGCTGCTGCCATTTCTTCTGGAGTTGGTGAGGACTGCAGGAGGAGCCTGGTTTTGGACCTGTATTTGGGATGCGTAAGGAGAGTCTATGCTGAGGCAGGAAGGCAGTGGGATAGAGGCCTTCAGGGAGGAAGCCTTCCCTGGAGTTGCAACATAGGAATCTCCAGCATTCAGATGATACATTTGGCCCAATGCAGAGGAGAGAATGGAAGAGAGAAGTCCAAGGACTGAGGTCTGGATTCAACCTCCCAGATTGGAGAGAAGAGGAACCCACAGAAGATGCAGAGAACAAGCAGTCAGCAATATGGGAGAAAACCCCAGAGGTATGGGTCTCTGAGAGCATGTGAGGAAGACAGTTTCAAGGATGAAGCACTGATCAGGTGTTAGAAGTAAAAACAAAGGTTAAAAAAAAATCCCCGTGGCATCTCAGTTGATTTTTCTCTTCTGCGCATCTGTGCTCACTGAGGGAGCAGGGCTTCCGTGGGAAGATTTTCTCCCATGGATGTCCAATACCTTCTCTAATTCTGGACCACATGCACTTCTCTAAACCTTGAACCTTCTTTTTTTGGGGAGTACTGGGGATTCAATTTAGGGGCACTCAACCACTGAGCCACATCCCTAGCCCTGTTTTGTATTTTTATTTAGAGACAGGGTCTCACTGAGTCGCTTAGCATCTCGCTTTTGCTGAAGTTGGCTTTCAACTTGCTATCCTCTTGCCTCAGCCTTCTGAGCTGCTGCTGGGATTACAGACGTGCACCACCATGCCAGGTCCCTTGAACATTCTTTTACCCCTCTTTGTCGGTGGATTTTTGTTCAAGTCTCTTAGAGACACCTCTTCCAAGATGCCTTTTTAAAATTTTTTATTTATTTATTTTTTATTTTTACAGACTGCATTTTGATTCACCGTCCACAAATGGGGTACAACTTTTCATTTCTATGGTTGTGCATGATGGAGATTCATACCATTTGTGTAATCATACATGTATATAGGGTAATGATGTCTCTGTCATTCCACCATCTTTCATACCCCCACCTTCTCCTCCCTCTCATTTTCCTTTATGTAATCTAAAGTTCCTCCATTTTTCTCTTACTCCCTACCCCCCTCACCCCATTATGTATCATCATCCACTTAAAAGGGAAAACATTAGGTCTTTGGTTTTTTGGGCTTGCCTTATTTCACTTAGCATGATATTCTCCAATTCCATCCATTTATCTGCAAATGCCATAGTATTCTTCTTTATGGCTGAATAATATTCCATTGTGTATATATACCACAGTTTCTTTATCCATTCATCTTTGAAGGGCATCTAGGTTGGTTCCACAATCTAGCTATTGTGAATTGAGCAGCTATGAACATTGATGTGGCTGCATCACTGTAGTATGCTGTTTTTAAGTCCTTTGGGTATAAACTGAGGAGTGGGATAACTGGGTCAAAACGGATAGACCCAAGATGCCTTTTAACCCACCTGGGAGTTATGAACTCTTCATATACCTTGCTGTAGCAGAATGATGTGGTGTCCATGGCTTACCATATGTGAAAGGGATTTTGAACTGTAAAGAGCCATTCAGGCATTGCTTCTTCATTTCCCCCTTTTCTTTCTTCTTGCTGTTGTTTCTTATTTTCACCCCTCCTCTCCTTCTCATTTGGCAGAGGTCTTTGATTGGAGGACCAGCGGAAGGATAGGCACCATGTATATGTATATGTTCTGGGGACAAACCAGAAGCTTTCATTGGGGAATACTTAACCCCAAAATGACAAAGGATGGCTACACATTTTCTTGAACCAAAAGGGGAGTTTAATGAAATAGGTTTTGCTCTTTTGCCTGTTGTCATTCTCTCCATCCTGTTTTGTCCTTTGAGAACATAGACAGAGACTTAAAATGTCAAGGCAAACTCTAAAACTTTCAGAAATGAAATGATTTTTTTTTTTGTACTGGGGATTGAACTCAGGGGCACTTAACAGCTGAGCCCCATCCCCAGCCCTTTGTAGTATTTTATTTAGAGACAGGGTCTCACTGAGTTGCTTAGGGCCTCGCTAAGTTACTGATGCTGGCTTCGAACTTGCAATCCTCCTGCCTCAGCCTCCCGAGCTACTGGGATTACAGGTGTGTAGAAATGAAACAATTTTGAAGCAGTAAAATCTAATCTCAAAATAATGTCTTGCTTCAAAGTTGTTTTGCTCCCAGGGAGGCAGCTCCAATAAATAGTAATTCCTGTGAACACTGCAAAGAGTGTGAATTAAAGGTAGGTCCTTTGTGTGGTCAGATTTTTCTGGGGAGCAATTGAGCAGGACTTGCACCAAGGACTGGAAGCACTGCCCTAGGGTCCCTGGCAGAGCTACCTCCTCCCTGTGGGCCACTGTGCCCAGCATTGCCAGCAGCTTCCTCCCTCTGAACTTGTGAGAAGCCATTACTATCACTCAGTTTAATTCCCATTTAATATAGTGTCGAGATAAAGACTGAGGATTCATAGGTTCGGCCTATGAAGGTGCAGTGCAAATGTGTGGAAATAAAACATCTCCCGACCTCGCCATCAGAGACACAGATTTTATTTATTTTCTTGGGAGTGGAGAGTCTAGTGAAGTGGGTTTTTTTTTCTTTCTTTTGGTTGTTGTTGTTGTTGCTCAGTGGGGTATTAAATTTAGGGAGCAGTCTGATCTGTCATAGCCAGAGCCAGCAGGATTGTGAGATGATGTGACCTGGAGATAGAGGCCTTAGAGTTTTGTAATAAATCCCCTGGTCTGTGGCAGAGGCCCTGAGGGAAGGCTCCAGCTTTGCCTGCCCTGAGCACTAATGTGGAGTCATAGCAACAGGATCATAATAACACTTCTGGAGTGTGTTCTGAGGCATTGTCTAGTTGGGGATCTCTGTGAAGCAGATCCCCAGAAGCTCAAAAGAATTTAGGGAGGTGAGAAGGGGAAGGAAAGAGAGTCCATCCAGGGTGAACTAATGAACAGGTGACTTTCGTGGGCAAGTGGGCCTCCATTTTCTGGAATCCCTGTGCAGGGTAAGGATGTCAGAATATTTATTCACGAATTCTGGTCTCCCACTGGTGTTGGGTTGCTTTCTGGTTTTTTTTTTTTTTTTTTTTTTTTGCTTTTTCTCTAACACAATACTGCTGACTTTCCTTCCTATATCTCCACTGGTTTTCAATCTGCTTTTTGGGATCCTCCTACTCCAACAGCATCATTTGCAGTGTGATCTATGAGGGCTTGGTTTCCTCCTGTTTTTCTCAGTTATCTATTCTGTTATCACACACTCCTTTATCTGCATCTTTGTCTTTTAGTTGCATGTATATTTAGGACTCTTAACTGCCCATCTGGACAAACTACTAGTTGAACTGCTAAATCTACTGTCCCCTTCTTCCACAGTAGTACAGTCAGCCAGACCCTGCATTTCCCAGCTAGACCCTATATTCCCCAGCCTCTCTTGCAACTAGGTGAGGCCAGGCTTTGAGACCTGGCCAAGTTTCAGTCATCTGGATATGAGCACAATTGTTGTATACAAATTTTGGTTAGTCTCCGACTTAAAGCCAAGCCGCTTGCCTTGGACCCTCTCTTTTCCCTCCTTCCCACAGGCTGGGATGTAGACCAAGCACTAACTGCCAATCTCAGTGGGGACACATTCTGGAGGATGGTGGAGAAAAATGATGAAATAATCCTGAGATCCCGAATCATCTCATGAAGCAGAATCGTACAACAGTGAAATTCTACTTTATTAAGCATCTGTATTTGGAGTTTTTTTGTCATATTAGCCTGATAATTAAATAATATAAACCATCCTAGACCTCTCTTCTGAGGTCCTGGCCCATTTATTCAAATCCAACACTGTATTTCTACTTGGATGACTGTCAGGTCCTCGATTAAAACTGATCTCTTAATTTTCACTTCCTCCCTCCCCCAGTACAGTTCTCCAATAGTCTCCTTTTTCCATAAATGTCATCTTTGTCAAATCATTTTACCACTAGGATGCTAGGATTCATTTTTAATACCTCCCTTTATCTTATCTCCACATCCAAGTCAATCACCAGTACCCACTGATTCTATTTTTAAAAAAATTTTTATCACATATCCATACACTTAGTTTTCTCTTTTGAACTTTATTTAGATAGAGTTCATCATATGCTTCTGGTTCTTATGGTGAGTTCAGGTAGAGCCTCTTTTTGTTTTATTTTGCTTCATTTACTTATTTTGCCACTTTTTCTTGTCTCTATTCTTTATGCCCACTCTGATATCTCATCTCTCTGAAGGTGCCCGTTGATGTGTTTGCTATGTGTCTTAGGTATATGTCTTTGGAAAATGCACGTTCATGTATGAATGCATTTTCTTTTTTTTTTTTTTTTTGCGGTGCTAGGGATTGAACCCAGGGCCTTGTGCATGCAAGGCAGGTACTCTACCAATTGAGCTATATCCCCAGCCCTGTATTTTCAGTTTTAACATAGTATTATAACAGAGAGTCCATTCTAAATTTTGTAACCAACAAAATGCTTTTAGGGTCTTATCAGTATTGCTATATGAACCTCTAACTCATTCCTTCTGTTTGCCCCGTGTGTTCCATAGTGGATTGGTACCATTTTTGCTTATCCATTCCCCCATTGATGGATACCTCGTTTAACACAAAATTCCTGCTACCAGAGAAAGAGAGAGAGAAAGTGAAAGAGAGACAAAAAAAATTCCCTTTCATATAGTTGTTGATGGATCTGGGCATGTGCTCTTCTTGGATGTGTATCTAGGGGTGGAACTTCTGGACCACAGGGTACAGACATACTTAATTTCACTAAGTAAGATTAGGTTGTTTTCCAGGGTGGTTATTCAGTCTTCTCTCTCATCATTAATATATAAAGGTTTTCCTCCCAAATGCTTGTCCATTATGATCAAGATGTTGGTGCTATCTGACTTTAATTTTTCCAATTGCATGGATATAAATAAAGTAGTGTCTCATAATTATTGTCATTGAATTAATTGTGTCAATGTGAGCATCTGTTCTCAGGCTTGTTAGCCATTCTACCTCCACATTTTAAAATTATCTGTTCATATTCTTTGCACAGTCTCCCCCCCCCCCCCCATTGGGTTTCCTGTCTTGTTCTGGCTGATTTGCAGGGAGGATCCTCTTTCTTTCATAGGAACTGTCCTAAGCAACTACTGTTCCTGTTTACATTTATATTTATGAGCATGTTGGTGCCAAGTAAAGCTCAAATGAATCCATGGGAACAAAGGATTCGCAGCAGTTCATTTGGAGGAAGGAGGAGGAGACATCTCCCGCACATGGTGTATATACATGTGGCTCTCCAAACAGCCTGTGTTGTGGCGGTTGGAACCACACGTGCAGCAGTGCTGTGCATGAACCATCTCTTTGTACAAACCAACCTTCCACAGTTCATTAACAATAAGGGTATTAGTAATTATGCACTGAAGAAGTTTTCATTAAATGGTGCTTTAAGATTTTCAGCTCTCAATTTTGGAGTGCACCATTAAATTGATTGGCCCATTAAAATCAGTGGTTAAAAATGAGTTCATTGTTAAAAAGGAAAAATAATGATAACGATACTTACTGACAGTGACTGAAACAATGGGCCATCCCGCTCAAAATCAAAAGAATCAGGCCATTAACATGTGAAATGCAAAACGTGCAAATGAATTTTCCTAGAATTAGGTCCGTCCATTGGTGGTTTGCTTTGAACAAAACAACATCATTAATCATGCTAAAGAAACGTTAGTTTGAAATTCATTCGTTTTAGAGTTTTTGCCTGTGTTTAATTTGCAAATTAATTTTTAGAGTTTTTTTTTTAGAAAAGACTTTGTAACCATGAGAACTTTATAGCTATTTTTATGTTTCTGCATTTTAAATAACATTATAATAAAAACAATTTTGACAAATAGGGAGTCTGTAATAATTTTTCCATGAATGTTTGAGAAATACTGCCTCAGTGTTCAGAAACATCTATTTGCAGATTCTGGACTATTAACTACAGGGCAGAGTTGGGGTGAATAGTGATCACTAAGATGAAGTTTTTCTTTTTCTTGTCTCTATTCTTTATTCCTACTACTGTATCTCATCTCTCTTTCTCGGGTGCCACAGATAATTCAAATTTGAATTTGAAGTGAAGAGACAAGGCTAATACTTCTGGACCGACTCAACATCCATTCTACCTTTCCTCTGGTGTGCAGAGATTAGAAAGCCAAGAACTACACTTCCCAGACTCCCTTGCAGATCAAATTCTGGGTAGAACTTAGAGTCAGCCTTTCAGGTATACTCACATGAGTGCGGAGAGGCTAAGTGAGCAGATGTGTTTCTGTCTCCAGTGGCCTCTTAATTATAAGAGAAACAGCAGTTCTTTGGGTGGCTCATCTTTTCCTGCGGCTTTGGGAATCATTTCAGAAAACTTAACCTGTTTGTTAGTGCTTCTAGAGATCCAATAAACTGAAAACACCCTATAATAATTTGTTCTTGCTTAGCCTGATTAGAACAGATTCTATTCTTTGCAAGCAAATCCTAATTAACATGAGTTCCAATCCTGGCAGAGTGAATTAAAAAAAATTTTTTTGTAGTCGTAGATGAACAGTGTGCCTTTATTTTATTTGCTTATTTTTATGTGGTGCTAAGGATTGAACCCAGAGACTCACACATGCCAGCCAAGCCCCAGTCCCCAGTTAGACTTTATGACTGTCAAATCCTCCATAGGGGAGGGTCATATTTTGTGTACCTGGCACTTGCTAAGGCCACATGGGGTGTAATTTTGGTCTTTGCCATGAGGGAGCCCAGAGTCAATTCTGTCTGTAGTCAATGGCACGTGAATAACACAGGTTGCTGTCCTTCAGGGATGTGAGGAGAGTGAGGTAGGGAAAGATACCACTGGATGTGACTGGCCAGGGAAGCCTCATGGAAAATGTGGCATCTGAACCAAAATAGTTGAGGAGGGGAGGTGAGTGGAAGGAGGAGAGAGGACATTGGAAGTTGGTAGAAGGGCGTGGATAGCATGCAGAGATGGAGAAATAAATTTTGGCTAGATCCTAGAAAGCCTTGAACATTGGGAAAGGATATATATCCTTTAACCAATGGACAGCCATTGCCAGTTTCAAGTGGATAGTGTGAAAAGCTTCCCACCCCCTTCTCTCTCTTGGGGATAAGTGTATTAGTTAGCTTTTCATCACTGTGACAAAAATACCTGACAAGAATAACTTAGAGGAGGAAAATTTTGTTTTGAGCCCCTAGTTTCAGAGATTTAGTCCATGGTTGGTTGACTCCATTGCTCTGGGTCCAAGGAGAGGCGGAACATCATGGCAGAAGAGTGTAGCAGAGGGAGGATGCCCTTCTCATGGAGGCCAGAAAGCAGAGAGAGGAAGGGAAGGGGCCACAGGGAAGATGAACTCTCCAGGGCACATTCGCAGTGACCCACTCTCTCTGGTCATACCCCCCTTGCCTACAGTTATCACCCAGTCCATTCAAACTAGGATGGACTGATTAGGTTGAAGCTCTCATAACCCAATCATTTAAGCTCCTCAGATCTAAACCATAACAATAAGGAAAATAGAATTTACATGATAAGCTTTTGGGGTGACTGAGATCATTTTGTGGTGTATAATAACTGAAACTGAGATATTCTTTTGTGGACTGTTAATTTGGAACTTTGGGAAGTAGAAGTCATGGGATACTTAGCACTGGAAAAATCTGTCCTCGAAGACATCAGTAGAGGTGTACCAGTTCGACCAAGAAGCCACCCTGTGTTGTAATTATTGAAGAAGAAACCAAGATTCCATCCTGGTTCCTGAGAGTGATCCCTCGGCTTCAGCTGAATAGAGGATACAAAATTAGGAAAGGCTGTTTTGCAACGCTGATTTCTTTAAGTAGAAAAGTGGGGGAGATTTGATTTTAGATTTTACGTTCTCTTAGGCAACAATGGAGGCTGATTGCATTGTTGGAACTTTAATATTTTCTAAGAATTGTAATTTTTGTGTGGAAACTTCATAATGGTGGGAGGAGTCTTAATTTCATTTTATCTTGGATTTGGGTTGAGTTCCTTGCATAATCTTCTCTGATGAACTAGACTGGGAATGGGTACTGTCTTTGTCTATTTTATGTTGTTGCTAGAACATAATAACTGAGGGTACTTTATAAAAAGAGAGGTTTATTTGGTTCATGATTCTGTTGGCTGGAGGGTGCTAGAAGCATGGTGCTGTGTCCTGGTGAGGAACCCCTGGCTGCATTACAACACGTGGAGAAGCAGAAATGGAACCATATGTAGAAGGGACACATACACAAACAAGGAAACAAGGGGTCTGGGAGGTGCAAGCTTGCTGTTTTTATAACAACCGCTCTTGTGGAACCTAATCCACTCCTATGAGACCAGCATCAATCCTTTCCGAAGATGGAGCCCCCATGAACTAATTACTTCCCACGAGGCCCCACCTCAATGCTGCCTCACTGGGGACCATGCTTCCAGCACTTGGACCTTTGCGGGGAACATTCAAACCACATCTAAACCATAGCAGGGGCTAATTGTCAAGGAGTGGGCTGTGGAGTTAAAAGTGGCTTTTCTTCACCCATTTCAGAAATTTCTGAAAGCAATAAAAAAGAAACATTGTTTTTGGGGTAAAAGATTCCAAAGAGGAACCCTAAGAATAGAAGAAGAGTTAGGTGTCCATGACACTCTGTGGCTTTTTCTCCTGAGGCACACAATCTAGTTTTGAACAATAATAGCCTGGCTATTAAGCCTGATGGTTAGCAAAAATCAAACAGTATGAGAAAATAAGCTTCTAAGGAGAGCAAAGTGTTTATGGTATAGCTTTTTACCCATTTCCATTCCTTCCCAATTGAGGGATTTCAGTATTTCTCTAAACTAAATTAAGTAGACTTTGGAATGCTGACCAGGTCATGTTTACTTGTGGACGAGTACTACTTCTGTGTAATACAATGGGAATTAGAGATGCACAAGTGGTAAACTAAGGCAGAGCCTTTTCTCTAACCTTGACTTCAAGTAGCCAGAAGGAACAGTGGGAAGGGTTTGGTTGCACCCACAGGCTGGTAACATTACCTCAGTTTCTCACCAACTCAGAAGCAGAGCAAAGGGAGCTACTGCACATTTGTGCAGGCTAAAGACCACCTCTCACAGTGATCCTGTCAATCTGTTAAAGGCAAAGCAGGAAGGTTCAGAGGAGAAATGATTGGGCTGTGAGAGCCTTAACCCAATCAGTGAATTAATCCCTGATGGGATTAACTGAGTGGTAACTGGAGGCAAGTAGGGTGTGGCTGGAGAGAGTGGGTCATTGAGAACATGGCTATGGGGGATATATTTTGTATCTGGAGAGTGGAGTTTGTCTCTCTCTCTCTGCTTCCTGATGATGTGAGTTGCTTTCCTCTGCCACAAGCTCCACCTTGATGTTCAACCTCACCTCAGGCCCCAAGGAATGGAGCCAGTCTTCTATGGACTAAGACCTCTGAAACTGTGAGCCCTCAATAAACCTTTCCTTCTCTACAGTTGTTCTAGTTGGGTCCTTTTTGTCACAGCAGCAAAAAATGTTGACTAAAACACCTCCTCACCTCTGCTCCACTGGTTGCAGACTGCCACACAGAAAGCTAGTGCCCTCACTTTTGGGCTGAGCTAGAGTGGGTCAAGTGCAGAAAGTAGAGCTAACTCCCTGTTGTACCTGGAGTGGAAATCACAGGTGGGAGGAGGTGCCCAAGCATTGGCATGGCTAATGACCCCCTTTCTATGCTCCCTCTGGTGTGCACTTCCTACCCTGCTTTTGTATCAGAGCTGGTATTCACCTAATGGGCACCAGTTATTCAACACAGAACTGAAAATCCATCCATGTCAGCCCTCAGCCTCTGCTTTGAACCTCTGGATGGTCCCATAATTCAGCAACTAAAGAACTGATTCAAACTTAGCAGGCCCCTGCTGAAGCTTGAATTCTGTTCTGATTGTCTAAATAGATGCCTTTGCCCCATGGGTTGTGACATAGTTTAAATATTGCCCATAACTGTAATCATCTGTCCACATGTCTGTTTTTTCTATAGTGTGCCCTGCCCTGTGTGTTCTACATTTAGCAATTCCAATACCAGAAACAGAAGTGGTGCCCACATGAAAATATTCATTCCATACCAAGGTTAACCAAAGTATGGCTAAATCAGATACAGCCTATCATGAACATGGCTTAAGATGGACTTGAACAGTGAATATTTCAAATCTTCCTTTAACCTTGGGCATAATCTTATTCTAAACTGTAACCTAAATCCATTATCAAAGGTGGTTTCTGAAGATAAATATCTTGCAAAGTTCCATTCTTTGAGAGTATATTTGATGTCTAGAAATGACCCAGATTTGTTCACAGATAAGTCTGACAAATTCTAGTAGTTTTTCAAAGTGAGAAATACCATTTTGGATCATAAATCAGGTGTATGACTCTGAGATAATGAGTTTTTTTTTTTCTTTTGTTGTTCCAAGCTGAACTGGAAGGCAATTCCAAAGGACAAGTATAAATACAGTTTGAGCTAGGGAAGACTTGTTAAAATAAATGTACAGCCTCCCAAGGTGACTACTTTAAAAGGAAACCCTTGTTGGGTATTTAACTTATGTCTGACATGACCATTCATTGAAATTATGGCCATGATTTGTCTATAGGTGGATGCATACAGCATTCCCAAATGCTGGGTTGCTACACTGTCTTCTCTCACCTGTTAAACAGATCCTCCATTAAGACCAACAGACCAGCTTCTGGAGAACACATCATTATGGAAACACAACCCACCACCCATTTTCTCAATTATAAAGTTACCGTCACCTCTCCCCCAAAAAGGTGGCAGGCTATCTTCTGGCACAAGAATGTCACACATAGTGGGTCATTGCAAAAGCCATGATGTGGGACGATGCAAGAACTCTAACCAGAAAAGTTTACTAAAAAGGAAAGAAAAGAGCTAGTTGTATTTCCTGGGGACAAAAACCTACCATCCAAAATTCTGTTTTTCACTATGAGTTAGATGTTGGGTCACATGAAAGTTGGTAAAGTCATGGCTCCTTTCTGTTCTACTCTCTTGGATGTTGGGTTTAACCAGACTCTTGTCACAGTACACCAAGGTTTGTCAAGATCAGCACTATGGACAAAATGGGTGGGACAATTCTTTGTTGTTGGGGCTGTCTTGCACACTATAAAATGTTTAACAGCATCCCTAGCTTCTATTCCCTAGATTCCAGTAGCAACACCCCTTTGCCCCTTGTGACAACTGAAATGTCTCTAGATGTTGCTTAATGTCCCCTGATGGTGGGAGGACCAGGACCTGACCTGCCATCCTCATTGAGAACAACTGCTTTTAAGAGCGATGGAGTCCTCCCCATCTCTCCTGAGAATAGCATGACTTGAATGCTAGAGAACTTTGCCACATCTTCCACCAGAGTGCACAGGTTTCTCCAAGTGGAGTGGTTTTGTAAGGTGCCAGTAGAAACCCAAGCCATTTCAAGCATGATTTGTGGCAAGAGGTAGAGTTTAGCTAGAGTTTCCTAGTCTTCTGTAACTTTTTTTTGGTTTAAAGAAGGAGCACACACCTCAGAACCATATAGTTCTGGGCTCTGATCCTGTACTATGGGTAAATTACTTGATCTTTCCAAGAATGGGTTTTCTCTCTGGAAAATGGAGATTCTAGGACCTACATTATGGAATAGCTGAGACACTGGAATGAATCTTCATTTCTCCATCCTCTCTCCAAAGCACTGAGGCCAGTTGTAGCAGACAGAGTTGATCCTCTGCTCAGATCCCTCTGTGTCTCTTACATTTCCGTGCACCTTCTCCCCAACATCTGTGGGATTTCCCTTTCAAGGCATCACTGGCAACTCCTTTTAAAGGTCTGCCCTTGATGCTACTGGAGCCAAGTCACCCACGTGCAGAAAAGTAGAAAGTGTGCAGGTGTTTACACATCTCCCATGTCCTCTCCTGGCCACTAGCCAGCTGCTGACACACATAGGATTATGAAAGTTCAGTTCCCTTGCCTCAAGGTGGGTCTTACTCTAAGGTATGGTTTATATTCCACAGCTGATCTTTGCAGTAAGGATGAGGCTAGAAAATAGTCCAAAATCTCCCCATTTTTGGATTTCTTCCTTTTCTCTGACCTGCTTCCCTTGCCCTCTCACCCATTTTCTCCTATATAAGTCACTTGCACATCAATTGTCATTTTAAAGCTCACATTAGGAGTAATCTCCAAAAATAACCTCCATCGATTCCTTCCTTCCCTGTAGATGCATGTTGTTCCTCCCATAGAAGGAGCTTTCTAATTTCTTTCCTTTGAATCTGGGTTGGGTTTAGTGACTTGCTTAACTAATAGAATGCAGTCAAGTGCTGTTCTGAGATATTCTAAGGTTATGTTATAAAAGCCCAGCAGCTTCTGCCTGGGTCTCTTGGGATGTTCCATCCTGGAACCTAGACTGCAGGTGGTAAAGAGCCCAAGGCACATGGAGAGGACACTTACAGGTCCTCTAGTTCACATTCCCAGATGAGCTCCCAGCCTACCTTTCTTGGCAGCCATTTAATGAAATATCTTGGATGTTGTTATAGACTGAATGTTTGAGTCCCCTGACCCAAATTCATACTTTGAAATCCTACTTCCCACTGTGAAGGTGTTTGGACATGGAGCCTTTTAGAGGCAATTTTGGTTTTTGAGAGTGTAATCCTCATGATAAGATTGGCACCCTTAAATGGAGAGACAGAAGAGAGTTTGCTTCTTCTTTCTCCCTACCACATGAGGATACAAGAAGTCAACTGTCTGCAAACCTGAGAGGGGTCCCTGGTTTTATTACACTATCTTGTCCTGTAATAAGAGATGTCGAAAAAGGTTTGTTCCCTTGTCTACACTCTTTCTCTATGTGTCTGTTTGAGTTCTTGAATAAGAAGCAACAGAAATTGACATGCTAATTTAGTTTACTTATTTATTTATTTTGATTTGATTTTGGTATCACGGATTGAACCTGGGGGTGCTTAACCACTGAGCCACATCCCCAACTCTTTTTATATTTTATTCCTCGGCAGGGTCTCACTAAATTGCTTGGGGCTATGCTTAATTGCTGAGGCTGTCTTTGAATCTGCCATCCTCCTGCCGCAGCCTCCCAAGTGGCTGGGATTACAGGTGTGTGCCACCAAGCCCTTCATGTTAATTTAGTTTAAAAAGGAATTTGTTGAAAGGCTGTTGGGTGGTTTATAGAATCATAGAAAAAACTGATTGATCAGGCTATGGGAACCAAGGGATTCCTGAGAATCTCAATCCAAATGTCATGAGCTATCTTGTCTGGGGTCTTTCATCAGATGTCTTAGCTTTATGTCTCTTCATTTAAAATTCAAATTTCCAGAAGAATCTCAATTGTTTCAGTTGAGCCATATTCCCATATCTTGGCCCAAAGGAATGGGGGGATATCTTAACCCATGAGGATCCCCCAAATTGAATTCTAGCAAAGAAGGAGAAAAGATGTTAGAAAGGCATAAACAGCAGATGCCAACTATACCCTATGAGGATCTTCCCAGACACAACTAAAATTACACAACTGTTTCCATTTTGACTTGTTTTAGCAGCACTTGCTGGAAGGATTATGTTCCATCTGCAGATGGGGAACTTGAGTCATTGAGATGTTAATGAAACCCAATCAAAGATTCAGGGAGAATTCTTGATTGACAGCACTATAATGGAACCTAAGTTTCTTGACTGTTTCCTGCAGACTTTGGAAATAATTCTTTAGCGGTTGAGGTAGCACCAATCACTCCATTTGGAAGTTGTGCTTTACTTTCTTGAGACACTGGTAGGGAAGTCTGATTTTGAGCCTTTAAATGTTCCCCAGAACCTGTGCTGCACCCATGACAGGACCGTGGGTTTCTAGGGGACCCATGTGACTCCTGAGTGGGGCTGATTTAAATGGGATAATACTTGAGATGAGAAAATGGATCCACATATTTTCAAGGATAGTTTTATCTGTAATGTTGGATTTTTGCTTTGATCACCATTTACAACTAGAGCTTTATGACTAGTTTTCTCTTCTTTTTTGCTTAGATTGCTACAATGCCTTGAATTATAGCAACTATGTAGGACTTTGTTGACCTTCCCTACCTACCCCGTATACCCTATTCTAATTTCTTCTTTTTCTTGTTTCTGCTGTATATGGCATTTTATATTATATACAGTTATTTTTAGCAACTCCATTTCCTTTGCAGGAAAACCCTTGGTGGAAATGAAATGGCCTCTCCACTAATGGTTATTGGCTGGGTGTTCTTTGGAAAGACATTCAATGTCTGGGTGCCTCATTTTTCTATAAGATGCTCTGCCGACTTCACTGGGTAGTTTTAAGGGTCAAGTGAATTAATGTGCATAAGAGGGATTTGTACAGCAATATAATCATATAAAGCATTATTACACATTGCAGTAGCAACAAAATTAAGAATAGTAATTGGACGAGGCATATGCAGATTTTATTATATATTCTGAAATTCAGTCAAGCAAAAGGAAAGGAAAAACCAGAAGGCAGAGGTGGTGTTTCCAAACTGGGGAGAGAGGGACTTTTAGATTTGGGTCTTTCTGATTGAACACTACCCTTTGTTGGTTCTGGTTGCTGCAAAACTACTTTTGATCTGACTTTTCACACCTTCACCCCTACTTCTAGGGGAGGCCTGACAGATGAACCCCTAGGCTCCTCTGAACATTGAGGGTAAGCTGGAGGAGGCTAAGTCATGCATCTGGGAGTTTCCTGACTTCTTTGTTACCAGGTGTACTGTCAGGAATCTGAATATCTGAAAAAGGCAGTTTTAAGGGGCTCTTTGCTTACATAGAGTCTGTTCCATTTCATCTAAGAAAGCATTTCATAATATTATCAAGTAATAAAACCACTGAGAAAGATATCTCTATCTGTAAAAATCATTTGCATTTTCACAGAGATAACAGTATATGTGTCTTTTAAATAGCTTTAGGGAAGTTTTATTTATTTATTTTTCTTTTCTTTAGTCAGCTTTGACACAGCTATCTCTGGCTTTGGAGATGTGCTCCCAACAGGACACTCCCTGAAAGCCCTCTGGGTCCAAGACCACCACAATACATCTAAGGAGATGAGGGCCATCCAAGAAGCACCAGGGGTGAGCTGGCCAGGGCCAATAGTTCAGTGGGGGAGGAAAGTCCAGTTTCCTCTGATGATAAACCACAACTCTTTATAATTCTTCTCCAAAATTCATCTTTGGCTGTTTGGTCAGATCTAGTCTTTGCTGGCTAAACTGGAACAGGATGGTGGGAGCCCTACAAGCAACTCTCAAGATAACATGAGCATGGGGCAGGTGGGAAGAGGTTGATTTCCTAATAATAAACATTCTACATTAAAAAAAAGCATTTACTTATTCATTCCTACTGAATCAATAGTTTGAAGAAATTCAACAAAAGTATTTCCTGATTTTTTTGTGACTCTTCTTAAAGAAATTAAATTTTCTCACAAAGTAAATTCTGCATATTAAGAAAAGATTAAAATCATATAGGACTATAAGACTTAAAATATAACTTAAGAAATGCAAAATGGTGCAACCACTATGGAAAGCAGTATGGAGATTCCTCAGAAAACTTGGAATGGAACCACCATTAGATCCAGTTATCCCACTCCTCAGTGCATACCCCAAATCAGCATAGTATAGTGACACAGCCACATAAATGTTTATAGCAGCTCAATTCACAATAGCTAAAATATGGAACCAACCTAAATGCCCTTCAATAGATAAATGGATAAAGAAAATGTTGTAAATATATTTGATGGAATATTACTCAACTTTAAAGAAGAAAGAAATTCTGGCATTTGCTGGTAAATGGATGGAGTTGGAGACTATCATGCTAAGCAAAATAAGCCAAACCCCCCAAACCAAAGGCTGAATGTTTTCTCTACATGGATGCTAATTCACAATAAGGGGGCGGGATAGGGAAGAATAGTTACTTTATTTGAGGTAGAGGGGAGTGAAAGGAGGGGAAGGGGTATGGGGGTAGGAAGGATAGTAGAGTGAAACAGACCTTATTAACTCAGGTACATATATGACTGCACGACTGATGTGATCCTGCAATATGTATAATCAGAAAAATGAGAAATTATACTCCATTTATATATGATCTATCAAAATGTATAAATGCATTCTACTGTCATGTACAACTGATTAGAACAATTAAAAAAATAAAAAAAGAATTCCTTCTATGGTCCCCTTGCCTTCTCTTCAAATACCCAAATGAAAAATAAAAACACTTTCATCTGTTTTTTCCCCTAAATAATATGCATATTTTATTATATGTTATTCTTGCATTGTATGCTCTTTCATAATGTGTCAATTTGCATGCTATTTATTAACTTCTTCCAAAATAGCATCCAACAACACTGTCACACCCTATCAATCTCAATATACATCACAACTTTTGGTTAATCAGATCTGTTTACATTACTGAGCCCTTGAAAACATCACTCATAGTTACATCAAGCAGTATATATGCTTGTGCTCCATTCTTGAAGATGTACTTCACTCCTTCCCTTGCTTAATTTTCTATATATCAAGACCTTTACCCCATCCTCAATCCATGCCCAATGCTACTACAGATCTGGTAATAATTTATCAATATTTCTCTTAAATGTAGCAAATAATCTATTATCCCACTGCTCAGAGACCTTTCAGAGAATCTCTTCTTTCTGTTCCCATCTCTCCTGTTTCTTCCTAGTCTTCACACAGATCTATTTTCCTAGCATTTTCTGTCACTGATTCCTCTGATTCATCTCCTGCTTCTCCTATTTCTGGGTTTATGTTTTTATTTTGCTAAAACACATCCTCTAGTAGCTTCCTAAGAAAGAATTCATGGGGGCTACATTTTTAAGTCATTGCGTGGGCACTGTCTTTAGTCTACATCATACTCGATTGAGAGTTTGCCTGGAAGGGAAATTCCATTTTGAAATGAATTTCATCCCAGAATGGAGGCTTACCTCCATTGTTTTTAGTATTCACAATTACTGTTGAGATGTGTGATATAATTCTTTGTATCTTTGTATTGTTATTACTTATTTTTCTTTGTGAAATTTTTAAGTACTCTTTTTATCTTTGATGTCCTGATATTTGGTTAGGAAATATCTTTGTGTGAGTCTTTCACTCTCTGAGGCCCACAGTGTAATCTTTAAATAGAAGATTTGAGTCCTCCAATTCTTAAAAATTTTTCTTGTAATTGTTTATTTGCTAATTTTTCCCACCTCTTTTTTCTCCCAAAGTTCCAAATTGTTAAGTGTTGAATCCCTTTTGTTGTTGCTGTTGTTGTTTTTGGTACTGGAGATCAACTCAGGGGCACTCAGCCACTGAGCCACATCCCTAGCCCTATTTTGTATTTTATTTAGAGATAGGGTCTCACTGAGTTGCTTAGCACCTCACTTTTGCTGAGGCTGGCTTTGAACTCAAGAGCCTCCTGCCTTGGCCTCCCAAGCCACTGGGATTACAGGCATGGGCCACCATGTCCGGCAAGTACTGTATCCTTTAGACCAGAGTTTTTCATGTTTCATGTTGTAAAGCAATAGAACATTGAAAAACAGCTTTAATATATGTAAGGAACTTTTTTAAAAATCCATATTAATTGTACATGACAGTAGAATGTATTTTGACATATTATACATATATGGAGTATAACTTCTCTTTCTTCTGGTTGTACATGATGTAGAATTACATTGCTCATATTATCATATATGCACACAGGAAAGTAATGTTGGATTCATTCTACTATCTTTCCCATTACCATTCCCTCTCCCTTCCCTTCATTTCCCTTTGTCTTATTCAAAATACTTCAATTCTCCCCTATTCCCCCAACCCCACATTGTGAGTTAGCATCCTCATATCAGAGAACATTCAGCCTTTGGATATTTGGGATTGGCTTATTTCACTTAGCTTGACAGTCTCCAGTTCCATCCATTTACTGACCAATGCCATAATTTCATTTCTCTTTATGGCTGAGTAATATTCCATTGTGTATATATACACCACATTTTTCTTTATCCATTCATCTGTTGAAGGGCATCTAGGTTGGTTCCACAATCTAGCTATTGTGAATTGAGCTGCTGTAAACATTGATGTGGCTGCATCACTGTAGTATGCTGATTTTAAGTCCTTTGGGTATAGGCCAAGGAGTGGGATAGCTGGGTCAAATTGTGGTTCTGTTCCAAGTTTTCTGAGGAATCTCCATACTGCTTTGTAAGGAACATTTTTAAAAACCAAAATAAAGTATGCTAGAATAATATATGTATTTAGAGTTTGCATATGTGATGGTTAATTTTATGTATCAACTTGAACAGATTAGGAGAGGTCCAGACAGTTGGTAAAACATTATTTTGGGGTGTGTCTGTGAAGGTGACTCTGGAAGAGGTTAGAATTTGAGTCACTAAGTTGAGTAAAAAAGATGGAACTCTCCAATTGGGGCAGGCATCATACAATCTGTTGCAGGCCTAGACAGAACCAAAAAGGTGGAAGAAGGGTGAATTCTGGGTCTTTCTTTGTGAGCTGGAACACCCATTTTTTTTGTTTCCCCAGATACCAGAGTTCTGTTTCTTGGTCCTTTAGACCCCAAGACTTATGTGAATGCCCTCTCCCTACTTCCCCATTGCCAATTCTTAGGGCTTTGGCCTTGGACTGGGTGTTGCACCATCAGCTGTCCTGGACTGGGACTGAATTCTACCACTTGGTCTCCAACTTGCAGATGGCGTCTCAGGACTTCTCAGCCTCCATAATTATGGGAGCCAATTCCCCTATCATTAGTGGAATTGTCTCCTCTTATACATCTACAGATGACCTGCTGGTTTTGTTTCTCTAGAGAACTCTGACTAATACAGCATATCACGTAACACATATTAGTACTACTGTGTGAGTATCGATGTGCACCAGGTTGCAGGGCAATAGGAGAGACATTTACTCCAATGAGTCATGGTGAAATAAAGTCCACTCACACCATAGACTACTTCATTTTCTTATCCTTGTTATTCTATTATCTAATTCTTTACCTTCTCGTTTTACTTTCTTCCAAACCTTCTACTGAATTAAAAATTTGGGTGATTAGGTTTCTAATCCTAGGAGCTCTACTTGCTGGGTATTCCTTTTCTCTTGTGTCTATGAGAACATTAATTTCAGAGTTTAAAACATTTTTCTCTTTGCTTCTTGCATTTTCTCTGATTCCTTTTTCTTTCCATTCTTTCTTTTTTCCCTCACTCAATTTGGTCTTTTTCTTTTATGTTCTTTCTTCAAACTTCTGTTCTTCTTGGCCATTGCTTCCAATATAAGAACGAGTCACTAAAAATTAGCTGACTGGAAGCTGTGTGGCTGTGAGGGTGTGGACACATGTGTCCAGGGCCATTCATGGACATGAGGAGGGCTGAGGGAGGAGTCACTTTACATGGGATAAAGAGATCAAGATTTCTTCCAGGAACTTCTAGAACAGTGCCTTTTAATGCAGTGAGAGTCATATATGTAATTTTAAATTCTCTAGTAGCCATATTTTAAAAAGTAAAAAGAACCAGGTGAAATTAATAAGAATATATTTTAATTAAATCACTATGCTCAAAATAGTATGATTTTTAACACTCAGTTCACACAAAAATTATTAATGAGATCTTACATTCTTTACCTTCATGCCAAACCTTAAAAATCTTGTGCGCATTTTATACGTGCAGCACATTTTAACTTGGCCTAGCCATATTTCAAGGGCTCAAGAGCCACATGGATACTTGGTCCAGCAGCTCAGATCTAGAGCTTCTTAGGGCCAGGGCACAGTGGAATCTGTGATTCATGAACCAGACTCATTGGAGGAAAAACATACTATTTGTTTCCAGACCAAGTTTCCTTTCTCTTAATTACAACACAAAGCTGGAACATCTCTCTCCACTCTTCTGTTCCTGTTTACCTTTCTGATAAAGAGCAAGAAGGTTGGTCAAAAGAAGGCCAATAAAGAAGGCCCCAGCCAAGAGAAGAGCCGAGGACTTGAGAACTCCTATCAATGAGTGCCTTTCCATTCACCAGGCATGGCATGCACACGGACTTCTTCAGTGACTCTAGTTTGCAAGGCTGAATAACTTGTCAAGGACACTGTTAGTGTCTGAACTCCACAGGAGCGGGCCATGGGTTGGCTTTTCTCACCATTCTCACCATTGTAACCCTAGTGCCTAGTGTCTGACAAATAGCTGCCCCTCAAAATCCTGGTGCGATGACTGAATGGAGAACCCAGAATTCACACCTACGACTATGGATTGCAAGGTCAGATCTGTCCAGGTGTCTTGCTAACTCTGCTGAGGTGGACAGCTACATGGAGTTCTTAACTCCTTCCTCTTCTGGCTTTGTCCTCTTTGTGTATATCAAGAAATGGTAAGAGTTGTGCTTTACCTGAGAAGAGCTCAATAGCCTTCAAGAGGTGCAACTGTAAGCAAAATTATTAATAAAGAGAAGCAAGGTGAGGAAGTCTCAAATGCTGCAGTTGAACTACATATATTGGTACAACTTGCCTTAGGCATGATGTTTCTTTTATTTTTCTCTTCTCCTTTATATTCTTCACTTGCTTAAGAACTTAGTTTAAATTAGTGTATTTTAATTATACAGAATAAAGGGTTTCATTGTGGCATATCTGTACATACAAATAACACACTTTGATAATACCCACCCTGTTAATCCCCCTTTCTTCTTCTCCCCCTGATCCCCTTCCTTATTAGTCTCCCTGTTACTTTCTTGTCACCTTTCAGCCCTAGATTCCACATATAAGGGGGAACATGCAATAACTGTGCCTCAGTTTCTTCATCTGTAAAATGGAGAAAATAATAATATCAACTCATGAAGGTTTTGTGAAGATTTCCGTTGAAAAATACACATTAAAAAACTTAGAGCAAGGCCAGGCAGATAAGAACTGCTCAATGAATAGTAGCTAATATTTGATCTCAGGGTTTCCTCATCCATTTCATGTCCCTTCCTTTGGCTTCCAATTTCCTCATTCTGGTCAAGTGCTCAAATAACAAAATTTTGGAATTTTGGAACCAAGAGTTGGAGCCGCTTACTAACTATGCAATTGTGGACAAGTCACACGATTTCCCGAAGCCTCCATTCCTTCTCCAGATAACTCTTCCCTTCCCTGACTATGCAAGGTCTGGTTCTTGGGGAATAGATCAAGTTGTTTATAATCACCACTGCTGATGTTGTTCACATGGAGAGTCTGTGGCAGATGCTGAGAACCCCTGCTCATACTCAAGGTCCTCACCACCCCAGGGTGTGCTGGCCTGACTTCCAACTGCCAGAGCCTTTTTCTAAAGGCTTCCTCTGGTCACTGAAGCCCATTTGACCTATCCACGTGAAAGGTTGTACATGCCTGGGAATTAACATCCCTCTTCCCTTCCCATGCTCCCTGCTTATCCTCAACCAAAGACTGTGGAAGTTGGTATAAAAATACCCCAGCCAATCTGAGAATAATATGATGCCTGTATTCCACAAGGCTCTCAGTTTTCCCAAGAGGTTAAACTCCAGTGACCTGTATTGGTAAATGGTCAACAATGTACCCATTTTGAGCAGCTCTCCCTTTCTTGTCTAACTACCTCACTTCCTGTTATTCCAAAAAGAATCCACTTGGCATTTGAATCCTTGTCTCAGGTTCTGCTTCTTGGAGACTCATGTCTGACAGAATTCCTAGAGAATGCTTCTCAGCTTCTCAGGGAAACTTGCATTATAAATGGTGGCTTTGAGGAAGCTCTGGAAAAAGTCTGCTGCATTCCCAAGGAGCAGTCGAGTTTCAGGGTTGGACCGGATGCCGGGGTATTTCTGATTAAAGTCAAGCGTGGCCTCTTGAAAACATGAGGCCTGGACCTTATGAAGGGCCTTGTTCCAAGTGATGACAATGCTTGACAAAGTTTGATTCACCCCAAAGTATCCTCACCTTCTGTCAGGGATCCACCTTGGCACCCCTCATGCCCACCTATCCATTGACAACCCTGGGTCTGAGATCCTCAGCTTTTCAGCTCAGAGTGAACCCCTCACAGAGGCCTTGAGGAATAAGACAGTTGAGACTTGGAAGTGGGAGACCATCATTAAATAATTAATCATGGGCTTATTCTTTATTGACCCCTTTAGGGTTAATCATGGGAATTAACAAGGGGTGTGTGTGGCTGAGAGCCCTGCTGTTTATTTTAATAGCTGTCTTACATCTTGAGGGGAAAAACAGAGAAAGAGCTGAGCTGGGTTGGAATAAACCCAAGTTTAAGTTTCAGCCAAGGGCAGCACGCGGCTTTCTGGGGAGCTTGGCTGTCAGCACAGAGGAGGCCTGGAGTGCAGGAGGAAGGATTCCCAGGTGCTGGGTGTCGGGGGTGGTTGCTGCCCACCAAGATGACCCATGTCAAGGAATGTCTCCCCTGTGTTCACTGTTGCCAGTCTGCTGATCTAATAAGAAATATTGATTACCATATTTCTTTGCTCTTTTTCCCTTCATTTCCATTTCTTTCTCCCCATGCAGAATAAATGATAAATAATTCCTTAGTTCTAATATATGAGCAGCCTGCATTTTGAAGAGTACTGTTTTCTTACTATCTCTGTAGCTGGGTTGTGTGGCTCTCAGCTCAGTGGCCAGATGACTGCCAATTTCTGGAAAAACCAGGATCTGCATTAGGGGAGACAGAGCTGGGGAAAGGGCCCTGGAGTCCACTTCCTTTGTGTCCATGGCAAGAAGGCACTTCCTGAGAGCAAAGATAAGCTGTGACCTTGGGGAGTTAACCTATGTCCTCAGACAAGTAAAGACAGGGCATCCCAGCCAGTGACCAGTTCTGAATTCTGACAAGAAGACAGAACTGAGTAAACATCCAGCTTCTTTCCCATAGCATCCGAATGGGTGTTAGGGATACATTTTCAAGCAAGGACTGAGACTCTCATTTGAGGGGACAGACACAGCACACAATGACCACTGTCTCTATGGAGGTACATGCCCTGACACAATTCAGAACCACAAATTTCACTTTGCATTGATCATAACTGGTCCCCCAGCCTTGCCCTTGGGCTCTGCCTTTGAGGGAATGGACTGTGAGAACCTCAAGAATCAAGCAAAGCTACTTATGCTGTGAGTTAACCTGGAATTTTAGCTAGGAATCCCATCTCCTGGGAGTCTTTACCCTCTTGTTCCCAACCTCTGGGATGCACATACAACTCAGGCTCAAGAGACCCTATGGCTGGTACCCACAAAGACTGCCTCCAGACAGTCTCATGCATCCTCCTGCCTCACCCTTGCTAGCCCTCTGGCCATCCATCTCCTCCTCTTATACTTTCTAGGACAGTCCTTTGAGACGTATTTCTCCAGTGTGGCTCACCTCAACCCAGCCTGTCTGACTCCCTTGGCTGCATGAGCCTCAGGAGACTGCTGACCATTCCACAGGGAGAAGGTGTGAATAAGATTTGTGCAGGGAGATCACTGAGCCCCTTCTGCCTCTGTTACCCAGAAACTCCCCACATACTGAGGAGCTCCCCCGGGACTTGCCTGTGTTCTGCTTCCTCATCCTTGCAAAGGAGTCCTTTTCCTCTGACTGGACAAGGGGTCCATATTCTCTCTTTTAGGAGGAGAGACTCTTTTGGTGTTATTTTAGTTGGGACCATCCTTTTTAAAATGAGGATCCACATCTTTATATTTGCCCTGTGTTCATTCCTGAGCCTAGAGCCGTGGGAGATATAGCCGTGGGAGATAAAGAGAAGTCTTGCCCTCCCTATCAGTTATCCATTCCTGTGTGACCAACAATGTCAAATCACAATGGCTTTAAACAAGAGCCATCTATTTAACTCATGGCACTGTGAGGCAGCAGTTTTGGCTGGACACCTCCAGGTTGCTCTAGTCTGGGTTTGGCTCATTCACAAGTCTGCAGTCAGCTGGCAGTTCACGCAGGTATTGTTCCCTTCCTGTATCTAACTGTTGGCTTGTCTGTGTGCCATGTGGTCTCTCCATCTTCAGGGTTCTTCACCTGGACAGGGTTCATGCAGAGTGAGCAGAAATATGCAAGACCTCTTTGGGTTCAGTGTCACTTCTGTCTGTTGCTCAAAGTGTGTACGAGACCAAAACAGATTCAAGGGGAAGGGATAGAAGGTCCAGGGAGGTACATTGCAAAGCGATCAAAAATAAGAGACAGGAGGAGGAGGATTGTGCTCTGTTTTGCAAATGATCTACCCACCATGCCGACTCTGCACTGTCCTTTCTCTTCATCAAAGGTGTGATATTCAAATGACACCATTTTGGAGTACAGTTTTCTCCACAGACTCTCTTCTTATTTCTAAGCAACGGTCCTCAGAGTGGGAGAGGTGGAAGATGGGGAGCAGGTGATAGGGAAGCTCCCGTACACCGGCACCCCAGAGTGAATGGGGCTGTCCCTGGAGAGGCCACAGGCTTGTGGGGCTGGAGATAAACTGGAAAAATATTTCAACTCAACTCCTCAGGTGTTTTGATAATGAAAGCTGAGAAAACAGCATTGGTTCTTTCTCCTCACACATGTTTTGATTTGCTAGTTTGAAATAATTTTAAATTTACAAAAACATGTTCAAAACAGTACCCCTGTGTACTTGACTCTCTTAATGTTAACATCTTTCGAAGAGTAAAAATCAAGAAGTGAACATCAAGATAACCCTATTAGCTGATCTACAGACTTTATTCTTATTTTGTTCATTATTTGACTAATGTCTGTTTTTTCAGTCTAGGATTCCATCCAGGATCCCACATTGCAGTTAATTGTCATGCCTCCTGAGCTTCCTCTATCATGGGACAGTTCCTTCGTCTCTCTGTGACACTTTTGAAAAATGCTAACCAGTCATTTTGTAGGATGCTCTTGATATGGGCTTGTAAGACATGATAGCATGATATCTTATTGTTGGTGATATTGGTCACTTGATTAAGGGTTATCTGTCAGGTTTCCACACTAAAAATGACCGTTCTTCCTTTATAACGAAGAGGTACCTTGGGAGATATTTTGAGGTTATGCAAACATCTCATCCTTAGCATACACCTGTCCTCTAATTTTCACATTAGCATTGGATTATCGCCTCCAGCCATTATTAATGTGGTGATTGCCAAATGGTGATTTTCTATCTCCATCATTCCTTACACATTTATTAATTAGAACTCTGTAAGGAAGAGCTGTCCCTTCTCTGCCATTTATTTACTTACTCATTTATATCAGTGTGTGGACTGTTGGCTGTTTATATAATGGGTTCTAATCCATTATTATCATTTTTAAAATTTTCTAGATCAGGCCCTTTCAAATGGTCAGGAACCACATAATGTCTTAACGATCTGTAATGTGCTGCTGGTCACTTCCTTCAGAGTGTGTGGCCTGAAGGGCAGGGCCTGGGTCACATGGAAGTCTTCATTCCTAAGCCCTGGGTCTTGCTTGGCACAGTGTGCTGAATGGGTGAATGAACGAATGATTTTAATTCCTGGAAGCAGACCAACGGGAAGTCCTCTGAGTCTCTAAACTCCAGAATGTTTCTGGTGCTTCTTTCTCTAAGCTTGATGAATTAAAACAAAATAAAAATACTCCAAATTGAAAAAAAAAAAAAAAAAGAATAAGGAAGGCCAAACCAGTTCTGGATACTTTCATATTAGGTACTTAAGGGTCTTTATTTTTTGTAAATATCAGAGTGTTTTGAAAAGGGTGCTAGTCATCTCCAGTAGCAAGTGCTCCCAACACATGCTAGGTGTAATGATTTGTTCACCTTGCACCTCTAGAAGGAGGTGAAGGTGATTTCACAGTCGAAAGGATGTCTTGGTTAGATTTTTGAGGGTATGTTGCCCTTTCACAGGTAGAAGAAAGGCAAAAGAATATTCTGAACACATAACACATGCAAAAACCAAAGTAGTGAAAAAAGTTGACATTCTTGCCAAATGGTCAATAGTCCCATGTAGAGGAATAATGGTAAGGGCATGAGACTTGGTGGAAATGAGAGTAGGAAATAGGAAAGGGCCTTGAATTCATGTAAGGGGTTTGGACTTGATCCTATAAGGTAATGAGGTGCTGAAGGAGGTCCTAAGTGGGCAATGATGACATGCATTCATTCAATCATTTGAGAAAAGTGATTGGACATCTACTACCTGCTGGTTCAATTCTGGAAAAGGTCAAGGCCTGGGCCTCATGGAGCCAGGAGGGAGAGTGTATTAGTGGACATGCTATACCAATACAAATTTCTACAAAAGATCCATGTTTTGGAAAGAATGGCAGAGGTGAACTGGCAGGCTGGCATGGAGGGAGCTACTCATCTCCTTCCTCTTTTCTGCTCTGCTCTGCTTTGCCTGGGCACATTCTAGGTCCGTAGGTGCTGGAGAGAGAGAGAGGAAGGACTGCTCAGCCTCACAGAGTCCTATGGAGCATCTGGACCTTTCTACAAACAGGAAAGCCTTTCCTCCATAAAACTCCTTATGACCATTGGTGTTGGGGTAAAGACATCAGGACCTCTTGTGACTTGGTGTCTTAAAAAACCATAAGATACTCAAGAAGAAGAGATTTGGTGTAGTGCAGGCAGTGTCTATTCTTTAAACTTAGATTTCTGCTCTTTATATGGAAGCTATAAGCCCTACATGATCACAAATGATACAGGTGTCTGATGTTTGCTGTGGGTGCCATGTCCACATCCTGTCCTGCCTGCCAGGGTGATGCACAACTGCACCAGCCTGTCTTTGCTGGAGGTATTCTCTGCAGCTGTGCACATGCCCTGACAGCCCTTGATCAAGGACTGGGAAGCATTGGTAGACTAACACTCCAGCTCCCTGGCCCTCCATGTGCAGTCGCTCCAGGTGTGCTCTATGCTGACTGCTGGAGTTCCCCAGGGGATTAAGCTTGTTACACACACCCTTGAGGGACTCCTTCTCCCCTGCCTCACTTCTGACTCCTCTAAGGTGTTTTCTTGGTTTTCCTCCCAGATAAACTGCCCCCTACTGGCATTCTGATCTCAGAAACTGCATCTGGGGAACCCATATAGAGAAAACATACTATATGGTGTGGGTTAGAGGAAGAATCCTGTCATTTGTATGAAGGTAAGTCACCGGTTTACCTTGTCCCAGTGGGAATGAGCTGCTCTCAGTAATGGCACAACCAGGGTGTCAGGCACCCAGCCTCTGTCCATCTCTGCTTTTTGATGTCATCTCCATCACTTGATATTTGTCAGATGCCATCCCCTGATTCTGGAACCCAGGGAAGTGAGAGATCGCATCAGAGGCTGAGCTCAGGCAGGGTCTGCTTGAAATAGGCAAGACTGCCAGAGAAGAAATCCATAGCTCATCCTTTTCCAGTCATTTTCCTGTAAATAGCGAGGAACAGCTTCTTCTTTTTCTTTTCTTCCCCCCAGCAGTCTAATCACTAAGAACTCCCCTCTGGTGGGTACTTTTTTTAGAGCATAATAGAAGGTGTGATATCTTGTGAGAGGCGCCAGAATCACTCCGAGGAAGGCAGCTCTGGGATTGAAGGAGGAGGTGACAAGTTCCTGGGAATATTAAAGATTAACACCAAATACTTTGTTGCTATTTAACTCTCTGACGATTCATGTTGCTGAAGCGGAAACAGAACATTTCTTTCCCTCCCTTCTATTTATTCCTTCCCTTCTCTGTTCTGGGGATTCAGTAGCTGTGGATGTCAGATGCCAGCTCCTTAAGGGCTGAAATGGTTTTATATAATAACAGAAAGGGGGAGCCTACAAAATGAAGAAAGAATCTAATTCAGCTCTTGGGCTGAACTGGGAACTGGAAACAGGGAGGGGGGGCATTCTTAAAAATAGCTCACTCAGAGAGAAGAATGCGGCTTGTCTCCCGGTGGCAGGCGCAACCCTTGGGTGAATTATAGGAACCTACTGTAGGCCTTGTGCGTTCTCTTTTGAAATGTTGATTGTGGCTAAAAGGGGCGGTTGAATGGAGGGCCGCTGGTGACTGACACTCAGAGCCGTCCTTGGCAATGGATGAGCCTGTCAGGCCTCCATCTGCCGCCTACACAGGCAGCATAGACTGGGATACATATGCTCTGTTCTCTTCCACTAATTATTTATGCAGCTTTATTGCTGGAACTCCAAACCCTCCTAGGGATGAACACAGATCTCTAAAGCAGGATGGGGAAGGAGCCTTGGGGAGCCTGGGGAAAGGAAGAGAGGTGGAGAGGGAATGAAAGAGAAGAAGAGATGGGAGATAATGGTTGAGAACTTTAGAGGACTAGTGGCCATACAGAGGGTATAGCAAGGGGGAGGAAGAGAGAGGGAGAGAGAGGAGAGAGAAAGAGAATGAAGGAACAGATGGGGACAGAAGCAGCCTACAGGGATCAGCAGAGGGAATCCTGACAGACACAGAAACAGAAGGAAGGAGGAGGATCAGTGAAGGGAGGTTGGGAAGCAGGGGGTCCCTCGCTGGATAATGAGAGGGCATGGGGTGCAGCACCTTCACCTAGGCTGCAAATGATCCTTTCAGCCTATGCCCTCATCTTCCCTAGCTTACACGAGTTATGCTTGATTTTGTTTCTAATGGACATCTTCCAGGAAGAATGCAAATCCTACAAGTCTTGCAGGCTTTCATTGCACTACCGCAGCATGGCCGATGTGTCATGCATTGAGAGATCTCTAGGTTGGCCCTCTTCTTCCTGGGAGGTTTGTCTTTGATTGATTATGAAGAGACCCATCTATATCCTTTCAGATTCCTTTAGGCAATGGCCCTCAGTTTCTTCTTCCCTGGTCTGAGGCACCTGAGAAGGTGTGAATGCAGACAGACAAGGAGATCTAGAGTCTAGGCTGTAGCATCTTCAAAACCTAAATCAACTAGGAGGAGGCAGAGGTCAAGAAGGCCAGACCTTTGTCCTGGGTTCCTGGTATCTGCTGTGGGACCACCATGGGGACTTGAGCACTGCTCTTTGTACCGCGCCCATATTCCCTTGATTCCTTGCCATTCCCATACCTGCTGACAAGTTCTGAACACAAACGTGAGTGTCTCTCTGCCTGAGGACTTCGATCACAAGTGTTTAGCCTGTCCTAATGACTGGTGGACAGATGTCCCAGCTTCCTTGTCCCTTGGATGGCACAGCTCTGAGGCACATTCTATGCAGTTTCCCAGGGAGCCCCAGGGGAACTGAACCCTCATGGTTAACCCCCGTATGTTTTCTTCCTGTCCTTCCTGGTCTCACTACCCCACCACCCTACTGAAACTTCCTGGGATTGCCTCCCAAATAAACTACGTACCCTCAAACACAGTCTTCTGGGAGAATCTGGCTCCAAAGGACTGTTAGAGTAAAGTGGTTTCTTGTCACCTTATGTGATGTAAGGGGCCTGTCACCACAGTATGAAGCCCCATGCATAGGAGGGGCCATTTCACATTGGTGGGTTGGGGAGGCCATTCTGGTCTGGGTTTCCTAGAGACCACCCAGGAACTTGCTGGAGCCTGAGTCTGTCTCCATCAGAACTGTTGGGCAGTAGCTGCTTTCATTCAAATATAATAGAAAAATAAGAGATGAGAGGGGGGAAAAAATAACCATGGTGACTTTCACACTTTGATAGACATACCTATCAAAAGTGGGAGGTGTGAATTAACACTTCCCATCAAATCAAAAGTCTTTAAAGCAAACCATGAGCATGGAATGAGCTGAACTGATCTAGGTTAGTCCTTCTCAAACTCTGATGTCCATGGTCATCTAGGATGTGGTAGAAAGGTGGAGTGTGGTTGCCTCTGCCTTCAAGAAGAATGTCCCTGGGGTCTTATGAGAGGGGTTGATGTGGCTGGGAAGAGTCTGATTGTTGGAGGAGATAGGCTGGGATTGAATTTCTGTTTCGTGTGTTCTAATTGCACCACTCTGAGCAAAAGCTTTAGGTTTTCCAGACCTCAGTTTCCCCACCTGTAAAATGGGGACCATATCTTCTAGCAGAATTGTTATGAAGACTTAAAATGGCATAATGTGTAACTGGACAGCAAATATTAAACAACTACCTTTTGTCCTCTCTTTGTCCTCCAAGGAAGCTACACCCTTGGACTGACAGAGGCCTGGACTGGGGTAAAAGGAAATGTCACACAGTCCACACACAGGCCACTGCAGCTCCCCACATGCAGCCAGTCTGCCTCCGTGGGCGTGGGAAAGAGACATAAATGCTGATGGGCATTAAACACGAGTTAGACATGCCATTCTGCGCCACCAACACATTTCAAAAGTACACATCACAAGGCTCTTGTTGGAGCCCTGGCAGCCAGCCAGGGTCAGACCACAAAAGGAAGTTGTTTCCTTGCTGGAGTTGCTGGGTGGCCAGGCGTGCCAGGGGGCCACATCACTGCAGAGTGCAGGGCTCTTTGGTGACTTCCTGCCATCCCGTCTCCTTTCTCCTGAGGACTCTGTTGAGAATATTCTGGGTGACAATACCTGCCCGTCAGGAAAGTCAGCTTTCACTTGACCCTTCCCTATGTCCCCAGAAACATCAAGTGGCAATGTCTACACAGGGCTTTTGCTGTGGCTTCTGCAGCCTTCTAGGACCCCACCTTGACTCTCACTGTCTCCCCTCCAAATACCAAGAAGAAGGTTCTTCTCTCCACAGGTGCTAGAAATCACATTCTGCCTATGTCTCGGAGGTCTGACAGGTGGCCACAAGCCAACAGGAGGAAGAGAATCTGCTATGCAGCTGGCCCAAGTCAGACCTCCTTCCCAGCAGACTATTTGCAAATATTTATTGAGGGTTTGCTCTGGACCAGTTCTGTGCCCAGGTCTGTGGGGCACACAGAGACATCCTGTGTGAGACAAGGAGCTTATGTTCTTTCTGGGAAGATCAGACTGACACACAGGAAACTGGGGAGAGGGGTGTCCTGTTAACCTCTGAGCTATGCTTTTAATGCTTGGTTGTATGGGAAGGCACAGGCCACATACAAAGTTGCTGGTCTTTGAATGATTAGCTGTGCTCTTGGAATCTGGAGGAGGCTGTAGAAATATTCCTATTTTGCTCTTGGACTTTTCTAAATCCACTAATTCCTTAGAAGGGCCCCACATGTCTCTGGCCCTCACTTTACTCTTTTTTGGGGGGTACTGGGAATTGAACTTAGGGAAACTCAACCACAGAGCCACATCCCCAGCCATGTTTTGTAGTTTATTTAGAGACAGGGTCTCACTGAGTTGCTTAGCACCTTGCTTTTTGCTGAGGCTGACTTTGAACGCTCGATCCTCCTGCCTCAGTCTCCTGAGCCACTGGGATTACAGGTGTGCCCCTTGCTTTACTCTTATTGGTCTTTTTGCTTCTTAGCTTCAGCCTTACCTAAGTTTTATCCCTTCAAACTAAGAATATAAACATTTATGAAATGTTTGTATTTACTGATTAGCTCTCACAAATACCTTGTAAGGGAGGTACTGCTCTTTTTGTTTTGTAGGGGAGGAAGCCTTGTTTTGCAGGGTAAGATGAGTGGTTTATCTAGGATCACATAGAGAGCTGATATTTTTTGCCCTGTGTGGTCCTGAACTCTTAGGGTTCTCACAGAAGTGGTAGGACTGGTTTAGTGTGTAAAAGATCCTGGTAGACTCAGCTCCACGCTTAGGCATGCAAAAATGTCAGTTGGTGGAAGCAAGATCCTTTAAATATGACATAAACAGAACCCAAATCCAAAGAAATGAAAAGTTTTCACTTGCGCTTAATTTCTATATGCCTCCTCACCTGTCATGGGTACGTGTCTGGATAAACATTTATATACACTTTTTATATGTGTAGGAATGTAATGCTTTAAATGATAGGCCAGTAGGATGTATTTTTCCTTTTATCTTGAATCACTAAACTCTCATTAGCCAGACTGTGTGATTGACATTTGCTGAGTGCCTATAACTGGTCTAATGCTTTTAGGCCTCCCTCACTCCTTCTCAGCCCATTCACCATTCTTGCTTTGCTGGGAACAACTTCTCCTATTGGGATTGCAAAAAGCTCAATATACAGCATGTCTCTTTCTTGCCTGAATTCTGGACCATTGAGGCAGTTCAAGAAGCTTCTGGATCAACCATAAAATATCAGCTTCTGTGAAGTGTATTAGATGTGGCAAACTTCCCCCAAATAGTGAAGCTCTACCGGAAAGACTTATATTCTACCAGGTTTTGCTGAACCATTGCAGTTCTCGACAGGTGGGGCCCAACTCTGCATTTGGGGAATAGACTTCCTCAGTACTTCCCAGTAACCTCTTTCAATCTTACTAAATTAGGGAAGAGTGCAGGGTGGGGAGAAGTCAGGGTCACTATGTGAATAAAGCCAGTTGCTCAACAGTGCGTTCATGCCATGGCTACATAAAAGGCAGGTCACTTCCCATCAGCATGCTCTTTCAAACTCCATGTAACTCATCTTCAGTTGTCCTGAGACCTCTCATGGGTTCATGGGTGGAAGGTTGATTTGTCAATAGCTCCCTGAGGTTGTTTCTTAAATAGGGATGAGAGAGGGAGAAAGAGACCTTGATGGTCTGTTACATTATGTAGCACTGAGAGCCTTAGTGATACGGTAATTAAGACATGGCTTCTTAAGGACATGATAATTAAGAGTTAGTCTCAAGTGCTGCCTCTTCATTTCCTTACCTATGAAATAGAGATGATAATCATACTTACTGTTTTTTGGTATGGATAAATGAAATAATTTACAACAAAGAGCTTAGCATAGTGCTTGGCGCATAGTAACCACTTAATTAGTGCTTGCTCTTACTTCGTCAAAAGAAATCCCTTAATATTGGGATCCTCATGTTTCCATAGAGCACTTTCCATTCCCTTTTCTTTCGTGCCCCTTGATGGTGTAGTTAGCCCACCTCTAGCCCTGAGCATGGTACTGTACACATAGAAGCTGTGTGAATTAATTCCACCAGGGAGTTCTCTGACTTAGAATTCAGCTCTTTGTAGTAAGGGAACTAGTGTTTAGATTAGAGGAAACAAGGAGATGATGTGGAGTTGAGGCTTGGTCATGGGGGGAGAGGAGTCTAGTGCCTTGGGGAAAGGAAAGGTGGTCCTAACTGGTCCAGAGGTAAACATGACAAGGGAGATGGAGACAGCCAAAGACAAGCTGCTCCTGGGCTTCCATTTCTTCATTCAGAGGGAACTCTTAGGCTCCAGGAGAATCAAAGATGGCCCCTGCAGTGAACATTGCATGGGTGGCTCATCAGAAAACCTCTCTCCTCCCTTCCTCTTTCTTTTCCTTATCCTCTCCATCTCCCTCTGCCTCTCCTTCCCTCCCTCCTTTTCCCTCTCTCTGCCTTCCAAATTCCCAAACCTCCTGCCCCTCTAATTATATTAGGCTTCAGACTTGGATCTGCACCTGCATTTTCAGGCCATGAGAGCAAGCCCTGACTGTGTTGTGATGTTCTTTCTGACAAAACTGCCTTTTAGGTAAATACTTTTTGGGCCAATCTCACTGAATTAACTATCTGGGTCATTTGAATTTCTTCTCCAGGAAATAATTACGGCCTTTGGGAAATGTAAAGTGTACTGCAGTCCCGTGAGTGGAGAGGAAATACCAGCCTCCCTCTCCCTCGGCCACCTCCTTCCATTTCTGTGTGACCCAGGAAATCAAATTAGTAGTGACTCTGTCTCAGGGGTCCAGTGTTGCTTTGGATCTCTCTAGAGAAGTCCCTTAGGCATTCAAGGTAGTTCTGCACGTGGGGGAGATTTTATTCCTGTTACTTTTCCAAGTGTGAGAGCAGTGACTTCCTTCCAAGCAGTTAAACCATTTTTGAAAAATAATATTCCGTATATTCCCGCACCAATTTTGAAAGGTGAAATAGAGCAGTAAGTGGTGTCATTTCCCTGCTGTAGTATCAGGAGGACCCATGCTTCTTGCTTCATGCTGCAAGACAAGAACACAAGCTCCTAGACCTGGGTTGGGAAATTGGGTTGCTGGTGGGGTAGCTGAGTGCTTTGATTATGGAAAAAAAATGTCATCACGGAGCAAGTTGCCCATTTCTTCTCCAGCAAGGGCTGCAGGAAGACCCCTTGAACATAAGAATGGTTGCTTTCAAAATGTGAGAGGGGGAGACCACCACTGCTTTAGGGGGAGAGTGGGTGCTGCCCTTTGTGCCTAAACAAGGCTGGCTCTTCCCAATACCCCTTGGGAGGCAGACCTGGCAGGAGGTAAGAAGGGAAGTTTGCAAGGGGCTTTGCATTAGTTGGTAGGATGCCAAAACACAGTACCACAGACTGGGTGGCTTACACAACAGAAATTCATTATCCCACAGTCCAAGATGCAGGCACTGGCAGGTTCCTTCTGAGGTCTCTTTGGCTTGTAGATGACAGCTCACCCCCATATCTTCACATGCTTTCCTCTCTGTGTCTGGGTCCTCATCTCTTCTCACAAGGGCATAAGTCCTGTTGGCTTAGAGCCCACACATATGACCTATTTTTACCTATAGTATCTCTTAAGGGCCCTATCTCCAAATATGGTCATAATCCAAGGTACTAGAGGTTAGGGCTTCAACTTGTAAATTTGGGGGGTCACAATTCAGCTCATAATAGACTTTGTGGGAGGAGAAGTGGGAGTTGAGTAAGTAAAGGATACAGGGGCTAGGACTGGTTATATCCCAAGCTGCTAATATTCAGAAACATTAGACCTCTTTCATATACTGCATTGTTCAATGGAGGTACCCTGGCCAGAGGACACCAAGAAGACCAAAGGTGGACAAACCAAGGAGGAAGAGAGGCCTGGGCTGGTGACCCAGGCTCACTGGGAACTATGGGCTGGTGTAGTTGGGTATGGGGAAGGGGATGAGAGTTAGGGACAGTGTGGGGATAAGAACTGAGGCTGGATATTCCCCCAGTGGTGTGGATGGAACTGGATGAGTCTGTGAATGTGAATTTAAAGAACAGTGACCCTAAAGTTCATTGAGACAACACAGTGTGCTACACAGAGACCTGTGCAAGAGAGGCCACTGTGTACAGAGTTGTCTCCTATAGTTTTGCAATGGTGTATATAAGAACAGCACCCATGGAGTTGGGCTGCATCTATGTGTCTGGGCATGGCAGGCTCTGACCCCAGGGGAGGAGCATCCCTACCACTCTCAGCTCCCATTTTTAATGGTGACACCATGTGGCAGAAACAGAAGCCATAGTAGGAGTGGGGGCTAGGCAGGCTCTTGTTTCCTTCCCTTTAGGCATGACTCATAAGTCTGAGTAAAGTTCAGGAATACTGGGAGATGGGGATAGAGTAGTCCAATGGAGAAAGTTTCTTCCAGATAAGGTGGGAAGGTGGGAATTAAGCAATTGAAGAATGGAATGAATATGACTGCTTTGTTCCCTAAGCTGGTTGAATGGTCTTACCAGTCATATTAAGAGCTTTGGGGTGGAGGGAACCAATGTCTTTTTGAATGAGGTTTTATAGATCAACAATTTGATTTGGGTTCAAATTTTAACCCCTTTAATATCCAGATCCACACTTGTTTTATCAACAGGGTAGAGATTCATATGCTAGGCAATCTGGTGAACACTGAAAGACAGGTATTGAACCTCAAGTAACTTATTCATGAAGGAGAACAGACCTGAATAATTGTCAACCCTATCCCAGATACAAGCCGACTGCCTTTAGTGAGGAAATGCTCCATATTTGGGTGGGTTTCTCAGAAGCAGACATTGAGACAAGGATGCATGGGGAATTGACTTATTAGGAAAGTGTTCTCAGAAGAAACCAGGAAGGGAGTAGGGAAGCAGGGCAGGTGGGGAACCAGCAAGGGTGTGGTCGCAGGCAGAGTCCCAGGCTCAATCTTGTCCCACGGGGAGTGATCCATGTCACAACTCAGATCTTTTCCTGATTCAGGCAAGAGGGCTTTCAGTCCTTGGCTAAGGGCCACTTGGGAGACTGTACACTTGCAGGCTCTTCTGCCTTTTGCTCATATAAGCAGAGTGCTGCAACTGCCCTAGACAATCTGTATAAGTAGGGGCAGGTGTGGCTGTAGGAAGCAAAGGAACTGGGCAGCTGGAGGAGGATGCACAGGAAGGGTAAAAGGAGTGCCCCAGGGTCTGGGACCTGCTTTCCTAAGGAACAGCTCCTGCTCATGTGGATTCCCTTTTCCTAGAACTCTTTTAAGAACTGATTCAAAGGAAGAACAGGACTTTAGGGTCAGACCCATTGAGGGTGAGGGTGACTCCTTAACCACTTGCTTTGTGATGTTGGGCAAATGATTCTGACCATCATTTTCCTGGCAGGATGGAGATGGCAATTCCTCCCTTATAAGAAGTCACAGAGATCAAAGATGCAGAACCTGCAAGGTACCCATCTCCCTGCCTGATGCACACAGAAATGTGAGAAACGCCAACTCCCTTCATTTTCTTTCTGCCTCCCTCCTCTTGCAGAAGAGCTGGTTACCCATAAGTACCACGTCTGCTGAAAAGTCCCTGTGACCTGCTCATCTTGTTTATGTACCATTCTGGGGAAGGTAACAATTTAGATGGCAAATTGCACTGCCAGAACCAGGGAGTTGGTGTATTAATTCCTGACTATTTACTGTGACAGGTTTAAAGCCCCATATCTCAGGGAGTGTTGGGACTCCCACTCCGCAGCATACAGAATTGCAAAGATGCCTCACCTTGCTTCTTCCTGGCAGCATCAAGGAGCTACAAGTTTCCATCATCCTCTCTGCTTGGGGGCCCTGGGAGCCGGATCCTGGGAGTACCTAAAGCACTGACTGACTTTTTACTGTCTCTTCTCCCAGCAACCCAGAGTGAGCCACCTGCCCTAGACCAGGGGAGCCCAGTCTTTCCTTTGACTCTGAAGTGGATGACCCCCGGCCCACGGCCTCCCTTTCTCCTGGCACTGCTGTCTGTGGGTCTGTATTGAACAAGGGTTCAGGCTCCTTCTTATATCACAAGGGGCTTTGCGAAGAGATTGAGGTGCTCCACTCGTGCTTCACATTTCATCCTCCTAATGATACCTTTTTCTATCCCCTGCCTTCCCTTGGAAAAATAAATTGTAATAGAGCAATTTGGTGGATACCTTTTATTCCTTGGACACGATTTTGTAGTCTTACCCTCTACCCTGAGCATCATATTAAAGCATTTCTTCCAAACAAATTACTTACAGTGAACAGGAGAACATTTTCTTCACCAGAAATTCTCATTATGTATAAAATAGTACCCACACTTTGGGGTTGTTGGGAAGCAGCTGTGTTTAGCCGAGTGCCTGGCACCCAGTAAATCCTCAAAGGTCACTCATGATTATAATTACTGTCAGCCTCTTTAGGTGGGGTGCCCCTTTGTGTCTCCTATGAATAGGAGGATGTACTTCATTTCAGATCTGAATTGATTTGTGGAAAGGTAATTATGAGACAAAGGTTCTCTGTGACAGCTGAATCCCAAGAGGAATTGTTTTGCCAGCCTGGTCCAATCAAACTTGCTGCCATTATGGAAAATTTCTAATCCTCGCTGTCCAACATAATAGCCACTAGGCACATGTGGTGATCCAGCACTCAAAGCGTGGAGAGTGCAAACGAAAACTTGAATTTTTAATTTTAATTTAAATTTAGATAGCCACATGTGGCTTGTGGCTACTGGTTTGAATAGCACAGGTGTAACCCTCATTTCGTAGTGACTTATGGAGGCTATAAAAACTTTCCCCATGGCACACATGAATGCTCTAAAATAATTTATTGCTAGAGAATACACACCCTAATGAAACTAAGAAACACCGGACTGGGTTATTAAAGGATTTGCTGATCATTGCTTGGAGGTGACATGTCTAAGACACAAATGATAATAGATGATGGCTGACTAGCAGGTTGATGAAGGACCCCTGCAGGAGGACCATGATGGTCACATCTGTTTAACTTAGGCTGGTGATATTCTCTGTCTCAAATTGAAATGGGAATGAAAACATTTGAGTTCCTTTGAATCCAAATGCTACCGGCAAGTGTCCATTGATGTTTCTTATAGACATATTCTAAACCATCCATTAAAATATGTAGTATGTATAAATATACATATGCATATATATATATCCACAATTCCATTTCTAAAACTAATACTGAAAAATAAAGAAATAAAATTTTGCACAAAGATGTTAATTACAGAGATCCTTCCATCAGTAGATTTGGAAACAAGTCACAAGTTCATTAAGAGAAGGACCAAAGGATTTGCAAGATAAAATCTTGGAAATGATCCAAGTAATTAAGAAGAATAAATAGCTAAGAAATTACTTGATATCAGTATGCTAGAATATTATATAACCACTAAAATCATATTTATATTGAAATGCTAAGTTTTAAAAAGAATTTATACATGGAAAATTTTCAAGGTTTTAGAAATGCATAGGAAAAAAGATTGAAAGAAAATGAATGAAAAGTGTTCCATTGGACTCCAACTTCTGGGAAGAAGGAGTAGAAATACTTTTATTCTCCCATTCAGAACAGTAATAAAAATAATAAAAATAACCTCTGGACATCCTACCAAACAAACATAAGAAGACTCTAGAAGGCAGAGGAAAAAAGTCTGGCAGACCAGTTAGGCATCTGAAGACCCAAGGAACTGCATGTTGGTGACTTCTCTGAATTTTCTTTTTGCCACATGTATGCCAAACTTGGAGCTGAAGAAGTTACAACCCAGAAACACCAACGTGTATAGATTAGAAAAAAAAAAAAAGGAAAGCCCCAACAAAAGTTGGAGACTAGAAAGAGGAAAGTTTTAGACGATAAAGGCTGTACTCCAGCCAAACACCACAGACTGCACAAAGGCCAAATGGGGTCCCAGACTTCTCCCCTCTCAGTGTTGACACAGGCATCTCTGCACCCCCTCCAGTGTGGAGTCAGAGAAGGCCCAATAAGGAGCTGGGACTTTCATCCCCTCTGGACAGCGACGAGGTACCCCCTCCCCCAAAGCCAAATAGAACAGAAAATTTAAATAAGAACTGGAGACTTATCCTGTGAAAATGCCTAGGTTTCATAAGAAGAATTCCTTGAAAACAGGAACCAGGAAAACATCAACTGAAGGAAAAAAGAGAATTGGTAGATGCCAACAAAGTCAACCAAGAGGATATAGTAGACGTTGATAGAACACTTCACTGAAACAGCAGAATACACATTATTTTTTTTAATTGCCCATGGAACAAAGACCAAACCAGACCATAACCTGGGTCATTAAAACAAACTTCAGCACATTTCAAAGAATTGCAATCATACACAGAACATTCTCCCAACCCATTGAAATCAAACTTGAAATCAATAACAGAAAGATAACTGGAAACTAAACAGCACACTTCTAAATAATCCAAACATTAAAGAGGAAGTTTCAGGGAGAAATTAAAAAATACATTGAACTGTATGAAAATGAAAATACAGCATATTCACAATGTGGGACATAATTAAAGCAACGCTGAAAAGGAAATTTACTGTGCTGAATGAATACATTGGAAAAGAGAAAAAGTCTCAGATTAATCATACAGCTCTCACCAAAAGAAGCTAGGAAAATAGAATAAAATGAACCCAAGCCAGCAGCAAAAAGGGAGTAGTAAAGATAAGAACAGAAATCAATGAAATTTAAAACAGAAAACATAGAGAAAATCAAGGAATCTAAGAGATGATCCTTTGAAAGAATCAATGTAATTAATGAACTTCTGGCAAAACTGACAAAAGAAGAAAGAGAGCAGACACAAATGACCCATATCAGGAGTAAACCAGGGGACCCTGAAGACACACAGATGATAAAGGACCACCGCAAGGATCAGTGCACACATGCACTTGACGCTTGGGAGGAAGGGCAGCCTTCCTTGAAAAACATACATTGTCACAACTCACCCACAAGCGCAGGAAGGCTAATTTGCATAGTCCTTTAACTAGCAAGGGATTTGAATTCATAATTTGAAAACTCTTAAAAAAGAAATCACCAGGCCCAGATGTTTTCACTAGAGAATTCTACTAAGTACTTTAACTAATTCCACACAAATTCTTTCCAAAAAATGAAAGAGGGAACACTTTGCAATTCATTTTATTTAGGAGGCTAGTATTATTCTGATACCAAAAATGAGATATTAAAAAAGGAAAAAGCACAGACTAATATATATCATGAATATAGATGCAAAAATGCCTAACAGAACATAAGCAAATAGAATTTATTAATATGTAAAATATATATAATATATACATATATTATATATTTATATATGTATTTATATATATAAATATATATATATACACTAAGATGGAGTAGAGTTTATTCCCATTATGTAAGGATAATTCATTATTCATTTAAAGCCAATCAATGTAATCCATCATATTAACAGGTCAAAGAAGAAATCTACATGTCAATTAATGCCGAAAAATTATTTGACAAAATTCAACACTAATTTATGATTTTTACATAAAAACTCTTAGAAAACTTGGAGTAGAGGGAAACTCTTCATTCAATAAAGAACATCCAAAAGTCCCACAATTAACTTATACTTTACTGGTGAAAGACTGAAGGTTTTACCCCTAAGTTTAGTAACAAGGCAAAGATGTCTCCTCTCCCCATGCAACAATGTGTTGACATTTCCACCCAGTGCAATATAACAGGAGAAGGGAATGGAAGGTATACAGGTAGAAAGGGCAAGGAAAGTAATGAACCGGTTCATATTTACAAATAACACGACCGTCCATGTAGAAAATTCCAAGGAATTTCCAAAAAATAAAAATAAATAAATAGAGAATGAGAGAGAAACTATTAAGTGAGTTTATTCAGGCAATGTAATATGATATAAACTTAAAAATAAATCATGTTAGTACATACTAAAAGACACATGACCACTGAAATTAAAAAATATAATATCATTTATAATCAGTCAGTCAAAAAAATGACATACTTAGATGCATATCAAATGTTCAGGACTAGGCAAATCTAAAGAAGCATGTATAAGACTTGTATGCCGAAAACTATAAAACACTAAATGAAAGAAATCAAAGAAAGTCTAAATAAATGGTGAAACATACTGTGTTGCAAAGGATTGGAAGAATCAGCACAATGAAAATGTCAATTTTCCCCAAATTGATATATGGATTTAATACATTTGCTTATTAAAAATCCCGGAATGGCTTTTTTTTTAAGATATAGAAGATGATTGAAAATTTATATGGAAAGGCAAAGGAAATAACATAATTTTGGGAAAAAAAAAAGAGTATAGGAGGAGAAATGCAATTCAAGACTTCAATTTCCTGAAATAAAATTTGTGTGCAACCTCATTCTAAGATGTACTATAGAGTTACACTAATCAAGTCTACATGGTCGTGGTGGATGAGACAAATATCAACGGAACACAACAGAGAATCCAGGAATGGACCCACATGAATATGCCTGATTTTGATAGATGTGCAAAAACAGTTCAAGGAAAGAGAGAGAGTCTTTTCAACAAATGGTCCTGGTGTGACTGAACATCCACAGGCAGAAAAATTCAACCTTCCTCTCAGTCTCATACCTTTTATAAAACGAACTAAAAATGCATCACAAACTTAAATGTAACATGTAAAACTACAGAACTTTTAGAAAAACACACAGGAAAGCTAGTTTGATTCAGATGTCTGATCCTGGTCCTGACAAATAGACTGTTAATTCCATTCTTGGACCCAAACAAGGTGTGGTTTTATGATAGTGATACTGGTTCTCGTCAGGGCCTCGTAAATGCTCTCTGCAGGCTGCCATAGGAAGCGTCTCAAGTCACCTCCAGCAGTGGCATCACTGTATCACCAGGGCATGAGATGTGTCTGGTTTTCAAGTTCATCTGGGCATAGGAGCTCTATGACCTTAACAGCATTGCATGTTGAATAGGATATTCCTTGGGATAAGAAATGGAAAAACTGTTGTTATAATTTCACACTTGGATGGCATTTGTCTTGCCATTCTGAGAATCTAAGGCAATTTTGTCCCCTCAAAGAGCAGGAGGCAAGAAGGGTGTCTGAAGTGCTGTCATTCTGATGATAAATGACCCCTCACCATGCAGGCTCCCTGGAGAACTCAAATACATCATGGCTAGTTTGGGCTCAGGGGTGTGGGTGGGCACAGGAAAGAGTCACTCTGTGGCCCACAAAGGGGATGATTTGCTTCTCTGTTGGCTGAAATCACGTGAAGACTTTCTATCTTTGAAGCTGAGTCCCTTGGAGGCCCAGGAGGCTTCCAGACGTGTTCTGCCCTCACCCTACAGGGAGTTAAGAAGTTTCTTCTGAGCCCCAAACTCTTCTCCTTTGTGCAACTCTCATAGTGTGGTTCCACACTGCCCTTGCTCTTGCCTGCGCTTATCACTGTCCCCTGCTGTCTGACCCCCAAAGCTGACTCAGAGCTAGAGCTCAGCTCCTGACTCCAAGCTCATTTAGCAGGCCCCACCCACAACTGGGCTTTGTTGCTTCCAGGATGCCCTGGCTGTCTGCCCATTGCCCCGCCCAGTGGCTTCTATCCCTCCTGGCTGGCATATGCTGAAGGTCACCCCACTTTTCTCAGCCACATCTCTGTCAATCAGATGGCTCTGGATCCTCCCAGGGAAGCTTGGTTTGGTGCATGACTCTGAGCTTGGGGTACAACAGACAGCCAACTCCTCTTTCTACACCAAAGAACTAGGATGCAGGCAGGTCTTATTCCACAGAATTTCAAGGAGGAACAATTGACTGGCTAGAAATTAGAACAGATCCAGGTGCAGAAGAGGATACCGCTAGAGAACTGGACATTGGAGGGAATGGTAGGGAAGTCTTCTCAGGACCATCTCTCACTCCGGGGACCAGACCAGATCTTGGAAGGTCTACTTGAACCCCAGGTGCCCACAGGAAGTCCAGTTGGTTCTAGGAGCCCTGGTAAGGCAGTATGGTCCTACGGTCAGTAACAGTGGTAGAGAATGCTCTAGAGGACTGGACCAAGCTGATAGACAGCTTCTTCTCTAGAGGAGGAAAGCCTTGCAGCCAAACCAAGTTAAGTAGGAAAGCCCCAGCTTGTGCCTCCCCTAAAATGGAACTTGTGCCAAACAACCAGACAGAGTTGTGCAGTTGGATTTGAGCCTGAGTTGCAGAACTAGAGGGTCCCTGGTGCTGAACCCCAGTTCTGTGTTTCTGTGGGAGGAATTCCAGTCCTAGGCCCCCCAGCCTTGCTCAGGCAATCCTACTGCAGCCTGGAGGCAGGCCTTCTGAGGGAGTCTGGCCTAGAGCTCTTGGCTGATTTCCAGATGTGAATTAACTTTAAAGAAGCAAGTTTTCTAGAGTAGACTGAAAAAAAGACAATTCTTCTCTCTTTTCTTGAGGCTTCTCTGTCAATAGCTGTTACAAAATGGAGAGGATTCTTAAGCTAGAAGGCCAGGCCATCCTGTGTCTATACTAAAATATATTTGCAAGAGGAGCCTTTTAGAAATCTGAATAGCCAGTGATGCTTTGAAAGCAAGTGCTGAGAATTCAGTGTGCTTGGTGGCACACTGACAGATGACTCAGTAAAGTGACCTGCATCATAAAAACTGCAGGTGCTGTGAGCACTGCCCTTTATCATGTGACCAGGGAGACAGCCAAACAGCCTAGTAAATGACCATGGCAGAAAAGAGTGAAGAGGAGGCTGTGGTACAGCAGCTCAGAGCCTGGCCTTCTGGAGCCACGGCTGCTGCTGTGATTGCAGAGAGGGAAGGTCAGCAGGTTCAGAGAACCAGTGAATAAGCATGTGCAGAAAGGTGTCAGTGTCCCAGGTAGGGATGGGGGCTTGGTAATGTGGGACATCCTAGATGGTTATATTTTTAAAAATTTCTCTCTCCTTCTTGAATAAAAAAGCAGGTCTTTATGCTAAAAAAAGTTTTCCTAGGAATTATTCAGGGAAATTTTGACAGTTATAGTCTTTCGGGGAAGGGATGATAAATATACATTCAATGCTGTCTGTAGGGACCCAAGAAGTCAAGGCCAACAGGGAGCCTGGTTTCAATCGACATTCACTGAACGTCCACTTCACTGCAGGCACCACATGCAGGTATCTTTCTTGGGTCACCTGTTCCCATGGCATCTAGCACACAACACTCTAGAGCTTGCTTTCCACAGATCTCTAAGGCTGTGTTGGTTTCTAACACAGCACTCACCAGTTGACTTAGACACAGCATTATCTAATAGGGTTTGACTTAAGAATCTCAAGGAAAGCAGACAGGAATGAGGTGAGAGAGGCACGGCTGAAGGGAATGTGACCACCAACAATTATACTACTCACTGAGTAGCTGAGCATGGACAAATGGCCCAATGTGGAAGGGGAGAAGTGAGGCTTTGTGAGAGAGGTAGTAGGTAGAGATAAAGGAGGTGGGCATTCTAAAGAGGGTTCAGAGGTCAGCACAGGTATGGTGCATTTAGGGGAAGAATGGGGGTACTGTTTCCCTGGGGGTGACATAACCTGGGAGCAGAGGCTGAAGAGGGAGACAGCGGTCAGATCACAAAGGGACTTGTGTGTCAAGTGAAGGAGTCAGGGCTTTGTCCTGCAGGTTGTTGGGGGAATCACAGAGGTTTTATTTATTTATTTATTTATTTATTTATTTATTATTTTTTCACATAAGGAGGCATTTATTTGAGGTTTAACATGAAATCTTACCAATAAAATTTGTAGCAACACAAATCCACATTGAGTCATAACACAGATAGCAAAGGACAAAGCAAAAACCAAGAAAACTAATTGGTGGCTATATACAGTTGGACATAGTGGTGTCTTGTACACTAGAAAGTCTTTTACAAAATAATCATCTGAGATCAACAGAAGGCCAATCTTCAATGTCATCCTGCGAGATGGGTTTCTTTAGCATCTCCTGTTTTCTCCCATGTCCTCCTTTAGTATGGCTGTTTTTTTTTAATTGGTTCTTTTTAATTATACATGACAGTAGAACCCATTTTGATATAATTATACAGAAATCTATCTTTTTTTTTCACAATGTGGATTCACACCATTCACAGAGGTTTTTGAACAGGTGGCTTTGTGATTCCTTTATTTTTAGGACTGGAACTGGGTATTCTTTTCTTAGCACCCTGTGGTGGAAATAAAGCTAATGTCCAATGTGAGATCTCTGCTTTGTTCCTATAATTTTATCTGTCCTTCCTACCAACTGGCCTATGAGAAACCAACCTTCTCTAAAGACCCCAACTCAACCAGGATATTGCAGGGAGCCCTGGGGTTGGGGTGGCCTCTCGCTGCCAGGACACTCCAGCAGCTCTCCAGCTGGGGCTGCGTTGGCCTCCTGTCTCCCACAGGACATCCTGCTTCCTCCAGATTACCTGTGCTCACCTCTCTTGTGCAGGCCAGGGAGTGCCTTCTCAGTGTTCTCACCTGTTCTCTCATATTTCTCTCTCACACCCATTCCTATCTGCTTTCCTTAAGGTTTTTGGGGCAAATCTTACCAACAAATGGCAAGGATTCTCAATTCAACATGCTAGGTAATGCTTGTTCAAGTCAACAAGAAGAGTCTTCTAAAAATCTACAGGTGCAGGGCAGAGGTACTTAGGCCTACAAGTATCACTGGGTTTGGTTAAACTTCTGTTTTAGTTTGAGACTCATACTTTCCTTCCCAGAACACAAAGTTGGATTTGAGGCTTATTTTTAAGAAAACACTTTCAGGTTTGGGTTATTGTTAGAAGCTTCCTCCCACCCCAACACCAAAGTCAGGTCACAATGGTGAATTTATGGTTGTGTTCAATTCCCAGCAAATCAGAAATGCTTTAGAAAGCAAATTGACTTTTGGAATCTTTTCCATTGTTTGTGCTTTGTCTCTTTTTTAGTATTGATAATTATGTAGGAGGCAAGCAGAGGGCATCCTGGACATGGACAGGTTCTGGAATCAAACGACAATATTTCAAATCCTAGTTCTGCTACTTTGCATTTGGCCTTGACAGGTTGGTTAGCTTTGCTACGTCTCAGTTTCCTCCTGTACAAAGTGGAGATGACAGTGTCTAATACATAGGATTGTTGGGAAAATGAAAGGGATGGAAAAGTTACATGTATGCCATCAATCCTGGCACAACACAAGGACTCAATAAATGGGATGATGATGATGGTGATTATAATTCTGAGGTGTAGGTACTTTCTGTGTCAGCTGACAGGAAGAGAGGGAAGCAGGTGGTGAGATTTCAGCCCTGTGGAAAGTGGCTACCTTAATAGGACTTTCAGATGAGTCGACCTGTGAGACTCTGCTTTTCCTTCCAAATGGGCAGAGCTGCAAGAGGTCAGATATTTTTCCGTGGATAAGATTCAGGCTAGGACTGACAACTATGTTTTGAAGGGGGGAATTTAAAATGTGGTTTTGCTCAGAGTCAGGGGAATAGGCGATCTGACCTGGACAAGCATTGGATTACGTGGCCCTTCTCACTGGGTGTAGAGGAATTTGGAAAAGTGAGCTATTAAAA
>JAJEJO010044207.1:357-14583 GCA_020662805.1 Glaucomys volans | reverse complement strand
AAAATCCAAAAGCCGAATGGTCTCTCTGATAAATGAATGATGATGCATAATGTGGGGGGGAAAGATGGCAAGAATGGAGGAAAGATAGCTAGCATAGAGGGAAGGGAGGGGTGGGGGCGGGTGGGGGGTAAAATTAATAACAGAGTGTGTGACAGATACCATTGCCCTTTGTAAATGCATGAACGCACAGATGGTGTGACTCTACTTTGTGTACAACCAGTGAAACAATAGCTGTACTCCATTTGTGTTCAATAAATTTAAATGAGAAAAAAAAAAGAATACAAGCAATAATAAATGTTGGCAAGGATGTGGGGGGAAAAATATGTTCATACGCTGCTGATGGGACTGCAAGTTGGTGCAACCACTATGGAAAGTAGTATGGAAATTCCTAAGAAAACTTGGAATGGAACTTCCATTTGACCCAGTCATCCCACTCCTGGGTTTAAACTCAAAGTTCTTAAAGTCAGCATATTACAGTGATGTAGCCACATCAATGTTTATAGTAGCTCAATTCACAATAGCTAAACTATGGAACCAACCTAACTGCCTTTCAACAGATGAATGGATAAAGAAAATATGGTATGTATACACAATGGAATATTACTCAGCCTTGAAAAAGAGTGAAATTATGCCTTTTGGCAGTAAATGGATAGAACTGGAGAATAGTATGCTAAGTGAAATAAGCGAATTCCAAAGAACCAAAGGCTGAATGTTTTATCTGGTATGTGAATGATAATTCACAATAAGGCATAGGAGCAAGAATAGAGATATTTTGGGACTAGACAGAGGGGAATGAGGGAGGGCAGGGGGCATGGTGGTTGTAATGATTGTAAAATGAATCAGACATTATTACCCTATGTCCTTATATAATTACGTGACCTATGTAACTCTACATCATTTACAACCAGACAAATGAAAAGTTAGACTCCATTTATGTATCATGTGTCAAGATGTATTCTACTGTTATGTATAACTAATTAGAACAAATAAAAATAAATAAATAAATAATAAAAAGGCTGGAGATGGAGCTCGTGGTTAGGCTAGGCACCCCATATTCAAGCTCAATACTAAAAAAAAAAAAAGAAAGGGAGAGAAAGTAGGTCATCATAAGAGCTGTAATTTTTTTTACCAAAAATGATGGTTTTGAACAACTTTATTGACGTATAAATCACATGTCATAAAATGCCTTTTAAGTGTACAATTCAGTGAGTATATTTTTACAGAATATGAATTTACAGAACTATGAAGTTATCAATACAACAATTTTAGAACATTTCCTGTAACTTTTCTCTCCCTAAGAAGAATTTGCAATCATTCATACCAACAGCTCTAGGCACTCAGTAATGTACTTTCTATCTCTATAGACATATTTTAGGGCATTTATTTAATGGAATAAAAATAATCTTTTTGATCTGGCTTCTTTAACTGAACACAATACTTGGAAATTCCTATTTCAAAATTCCTATTATAGGTTTAGCAGCAGCATTTTGTATTATTTTTGTTGATGAACAATTTTTCTTTGTGCACACATTTCCATTTCCTGAACCATAAGCTAAAATTCTGTTTCATTCATAGGTCCCTAAAAGATTATTGATAAAAACTTAGAAAGATTTTGAAGATCTCAAAATAATCATCATCATATAGTCAAAATGAATTATTTTGGATTGTGTCCCATATGAAACGCTTCTCTGTGTGAATTGTAGGAAATAGCATATATTACTTTCATTATCTAGTTTCAGTTCATTATCTTGCTTTCTTCCTTCTGAGTCACTATGAAAAGCAATTATGAGGTAGCTAACATCAGAACAACACTGAAATAATTTGTAAATAGTGATATTCCTCAATCATCTCTTAACTACACGTTTGGCAAACTGAATATTTTACATTACATTTGAGATATTCCAGGAATTAATTCTTCAAGGGATTTACACATGCCATAATTACTACCCACATGACTCATACAAACTCTCTTTCTATCTTTCACATGCGCACACACACACACACACACACACGCGCGCGCACAGGGAAAATATACAATCAAACATGAGCCTGTCTATATACCATTCCATTTCAACTTCAAAGAATTGCTTATAACAAATTGCATTATTTGTTATAAGTGTGTTTCTCAACCCTTTCCACAGAATATTTCAGCAGCTAGTCAGATTAAATCAATTTCATTGGCATTACTCTCAAAAACTTATATGATTTATATAATTTATAAATACATCATTTTATGTAACATATAATAAGACCAATGTGTGATATATAAGAATAAATAAAATATTATATTCACTAGAATACATGTGTTACTGGGCCAGAATATTTTACTCCATATAAATGTTCAATGCAAAATACTATGAACACTTCTTTACAATTCTAAAGTTAAATCAACGTGAACTTGGTGTTTATAACCAAGTGCTTTACTGCTAAAATAATTTGACACATTTTTCTTCACCATGTCAGTATGATTGTCAATAGGTCAAACTGTCCCTGTTCATTGGTATTTTCTCTCCCTGGACAGTACCTTCTACTTTTATTTAAAACCTTTATCTTTTATCTTTATCTCCAACATATGTTGACTTAGTGCTCCATTTCTATCTTGTCTTGTAAGTTTTAACTCAGTACAGAGATCATATCTATCTTACCCACTAGTATATCTTGTTTGGTGAAATTTCAAATAAATCATTGATGTTACTTTAAAGGCTGCCTTTCTGACTTAATTGTGTTCTAGACTACTCATTGGATAAATGTTAAATAATAACTTATGAATTAAGTAACAATTCAAGATGATGATATAAGAATTGCCACTAGTTTTATATTCATTAATGACAAGGTCATTAATTAGACAATTAAAACTATTAGCTGATAAAAGAAAGAAGTCCTTGTGAAATATGTGCAAGATTGGTAAACTTACAGTGCACTAAAGCAGGAAATTTAAATGAAGAAAACCATGCATGGAAATACATATTACAGGACAAGTCTTCAGTATATAATAATTCCAAGCAGAAATACCACAGAAGTTTAAATAAGGTGAATATATACCTGTGGTGGTTATAAATGTGTCTATAAAATTTTTGACAATCCCTTAAGAAGGCAGGACCTAATTTCCCTCCCACAGAGTCGGGGCTGAACTTCATGACTCCCATTCAATAGAGAAAACAGAAAGCAGGGTGCTGGTAAGTTTGGAAACAGGCTCCGCAGGCTCCTGCTTAGACCCTTCCTTGGATCACTCACGTGAGGGAAGCAGCTGCCATGGTGTAAGGACATGTAGGTGGCTACACGAAGAGGCCCCTGTAGTGATGAGGAACTGAGGTCTCCTGATAATAACCCTGTCCTGAGCAACCTGGAAAGATAGTATTTATAGGTAAGAGACAGATGTGAATGGTGGGAACATGAAATTAAAAGGGAAGAATCCTACAAACTGGGCCTATTGTGATGATGTTCACATGCTTTTTTCTTAAAAGCAGTTTACTTGCAGCCCTGACTTGCTTAATTCAATAGGATATTCTACTTTCCTCACCTAATAACTTGTAACTGCAGAAGAAATACAGGCCCCAAAAGACTCCTCCCTGACAGTAAGAGGAATATTAGACAGCCTGAAAGAGGGTAGGAGATATTTATTTGACCTTTACAGACCAGATTCCAGAAGTCAGGGACATGACGATTAGAATCAAGCCTCCCAACCACAAAATCTATAAGAACAAGTTCCAATTAGAACCAGTTAGTGTGGGCCAAAGTGACACAGGGTGACCTTGGATTTTTAGCACATCATTATGATAGTTAAATCTTCCTTCCATAGGGTAAAACCATGAGCAGTGGAGACTTGAAAGTCTTATATAATCCTGCTGTCAGTCAGAAGTTAAAAGGTGGATCTGGGTAGGACTCTTTGGAAAGTTCTCTCCAACCCCAACAATATAGGACGGCAAGAGGGGTGTTCTCTCCTTATCCTTTCTGAGGACCCATTCTCTCCCTTGAGAATGTTCCCTTTTTCCCTTTCCCTGATTCTTCTAATAAACTCATGCCTGCTACTCTGAGCAACAGATCAGAAATCTTTCCAGCATGATGAAAAGACCACCATGACTGCCTTGGCTCTACAAAAGGCCCTTTCTGTAACAAGATACGTGAAGCCCTGGCTGAGAGAGTTGCATCTGCAATGCCACATTAGATTCTGAGCTGAGACCATCCAGCAAAGCTACTCAGTATTCCTGATGATTGGAAGCAGTCTAAGACAATAAATTACTTTGTTTTAAGCTGTCAGGTTTTGGAGGAATTTGGTACACTACAATAGATACATAATACTGTAGATGGTGGATAAGATCCAAGAACTTTGAAACAAGGGCAATAAAGTTGCACATGAGAGACAATGTAGTCATATTAGCAATTTAGTAGTAAATCAGCTAATTGCATATACAAGCTTGATTTATGTCACAGACAACTATATGTCATTCCCCTGAACACTTTTCCTCTTTTAATCTTTGTAAGGGACATTTAGCAAATATTAGCCCCTTTCTTAAACCAGTCAGAGAGTTTTAAGTTAAACAGTGAATCAGTGGCTTAGTGAATGGCTATTATTGTAAAGTGGAAAAAACAGTTATTATTTTCCAGCCACTACCTGTTTCTATGATTGTTGCCCAGACTGCTTCCCTACTTATACCTGAAGCCATCATTGTCTATATGCAGTAACTTCACCACATTCTGCCTTAGTCTTTCCATATATAATTGAAGATAGAAATTATGCATACAAATAGACATGCAGTTCAAATAGGATGATAATTGAAGACAGTAACGGTACCTACAAATAGAGAGGCAGTTCAGATTGTTTTAGCTAATATATGCAAATCAGCATAACAATAAATGACACAAATCAAGATATATGGACAAATGTCATTATTCAGAATTTATGATTCTTCAATCCTCCACATAAGTCAGTATGACATAGGAAAAGTTGAATGTCTGGCTGTGAGTTCAGACATCTTGGGCAGGAATGTTTCCCTGTTCTTAGTTTCCTTACTTTAAAATGAAGATATCACAGACACTACCTCCTAGAAAGTACCATGAAATCAATTAGGGTAAAGGAAGAGAAGCAGGGGGAAGGATGGGGGTTGGTAAAGAGAGGAGCTATGTTATATGCATACAGATATGCTACAATGAAACCCACTCTTCTGTATAATCAATATGCAACAATAAATATATTTTTAAAATCTGCTTCTTGGGACTCTGTGATGTAGTCAATAAATTTAAAATACTTTGAACACCGTCATATACTTATTGATAAAGTTTTCAATGTTCAGTCTTATTCTAAGTGTTTGGATAAATCTTAATCAAAGTGTCTCTGCCTTGAAAACAATTCAATTCAATTTAGAAATGCAACTGTTGAACTAATCAAAAAATAAGCAATAAACTTGTTAGTGTTTAATTTCAATTCATTGCACACATATTAGATTTTTGAGAAATAAACTTCCTACAAAAATATAGATTCCTTTGTAAAAGTCTTTCCTTTGCAAATTTATAAAATCCGTTTTTTTTCAGTTTATACAAATAGAACCAACTTTTTTTTGTATTTTTTTCTCCACATCTTTATTGGTGCATTATAATTGTACAAATAATAATGAGATTTATTGTTATATATTTGTACATACACACAATATAACAATTTAATTGGACCAATGCCCCTTGCCAGCAACTTCCCCCTCCTTGCTTCTCCGTCTCCCCTTGTAACTTTCCTCAACTCTACTGATCTCCCTTTGTTTTTCATGTGATCATCCCCTACCCTTTATTTCCTTTTTCTTCTCTAGCTTCCACATATGAGAGAAAATATATGACCCTTGACTCAATGAGTTTGGTTTATTTCAAGTAACATATTGCTCTTAAGTTCCATTCATTTTTCTGTAAATGACACAATTTCATTTTTCTTTATGGCTGAAAAAAACTCCATTGTGTATATGTAATACATTATCTTTCTTTATTCACCTGTTGATGGACACCTAGGCTGATTCCACAGTTTGGCCTTTGGGAACTGTACTGCTGTAAACATGGGTAGGCATGTGTCACTCTAGTGTGCTGACTTCAGTGCTTTTGGATAAATACCAAGGAATGGTACAGCTGGGTCATATAGTGACTCCAGGACTGGTCTTTTGGAGAACCTCCATACTGATTAGCTTTTTTTTCTAAGAAATGATGAGTCATGTCTAACATTCAAAAAAAATAATGCTCCAAATTGTATTATGTTGTAGCCAGTATGCCTAAAGCCAAAGGGGCTGCAAACTGAGGGTTGTCAGGGTAGAAAAGTGAAACATCTAAGCATGGGGCATGTACAATAGGGTCAAACGACCTTGTTAAACCAAGTCCCAGGTATATCCATGGCTGAACTTTTGAACAGACTTGTTTGTACTAACCTACCTAGTTTCATGCTGACCTGGTGAGCAGGGTTGAACTGTAACCTCTGGAATGAAATGTATGAGCTGTCTGGGGAGTGTGTAAAACATTCTCCTTGCTTCCTGAGACTTCCCAATGCCCCATGTTCAAGGATGCTTGATTTAGTGTCTTCCTCTTTAAATCCTAAGAGCCACCTCCCCAAAAATGTAACTCTTTTTTGTTCTTGACTAGGTGATTTTTATATCAGTTGTCAGTATAAAACTGATATTTACCATATTCACTAAACTGTAATCTTACTATTAGATTTTATTCTTTATAGACTCTAAAATATACCTTCATTGAAATGCCAGAGTGAAAAAGATTTCCATGCATGTATGAGTTTGTTGGGATGAACCCAACTACTATGTATAACTATAAAACTCTAATAAAAAAATTAATTGAGAAATAGAAAGGACAGAGTGATACTGTAGCAGAATAAAATAGGGCACAAATTTTGAAAGGAAGGAGAAAAGGAAAGGGAGGGCAGATGCAAGGATAAGATAGTACATGATCTACAAAATTATTAAAGCCATAGGATAAATGATCTAAATAGAGTTCCAACAAGTACAGACCTGGTGGAGCAGAACAATTAAGGTGTTTTGGCAAATTAAAAAAAGAGAGAAAAGCCTGAGTTAGTAAGAAAATTTTCTTTGAAAGGGAAATCTATATCTCTGTCCACCAATTTTCTACCCCATGAAACATATGATTCCTAATAAATGAGAGATATTACCTTTTCCCAGCTCACTATTTGGCAATGATTCTGATATAAGGGAAGTGAACCAGAAGCAAATCCCCAAAGGGTTTCAGAGAAGAATTCCTTCCATACCTTATAACCCAAAAGGGTGGGTCACTTGAAATAGCACTTTCCTCAGGGCCACTTTCACATCCTTGTTTCTTAAGGAATAAATCAAAGGATTGAGGGAAGGGGTAACAATACTGTTCAACACCTGAACAACAGAATCCAGCCAGGGGCTGGAAGCAGGTCTGAGATAGACAAGAAACACAGGTCCATAGAACAAGAGGATGGAGGTCAGGTGGGCACTGCAGGTGGAGAAGGCCCTGCACCTGCCTTCAGAGGAACGGATTTTCAATATAGAGAGAACAATGCGGGTGTAAGAAGTGAGAATAAGAAGAAAGCACACCAGGGCCACCACACCTATGTTGGTGAAACTCACCATCTGTGCCAGAGAAGTGTCTGCACAGGCCAGGGACAGCACCACCGGAATGTCACAGAAGAAACTGGCCACCTCATTGGGCCCACAGTAGGGCAACCGAAAGATGAGGAACGCCAGCATGCTCCCATGCACACAGCCGCCCAGCCACGTGCATGCTGTCAGGCTGGTGCACACCCTGTGGTTCATGATGACCGTGTAGCGCATGGGGTGACAAATGGCCACAAAGCGGTCATAGGCCATCACTGTGTAGAGGAAACACTCGGTGCCACCCAGGGTATGGTAGAAGAAGACCTGGGAGGCACAGCCCTGGTAGGAGATGGTGCGGCTTTGCCCCACTAGGGACACCATCATCTTGGGGGAATTCACAGAAGGGAAGAAGATGTCAAACACTGACAGGTTTCCCAGGAAGAAATACATGGGGGTGTGCAGGCTGGACGAAGCCAGAATGGTGGCAAAGATGAGCAGGTTCCCCAGCAGGGCCAAGAGGTAGAAGGCCAGAAACAGGGCAAAGATCATGTTCTCCAGCCCTTCAGTGTGGGGAAGTCCCAGCAGGATGAACTCCTTCACAGAGGTGTAGTTGTTCATGCTTGGGCACCAGAGAGGCCTGGAAGCAAAGCAATAATCATGGCATGAGACCGGGGGATCTGAGAGCACCTCCCCACAGAGTGATTTCTCCCTCAGCAGTGGCTGCTTGCAAGAAAGCCAAGGAGGGGAAGAGACCAGCAATAATTTTGGACTTAAATTAAGTAACGTGTTAAACTGGTCTCGGAGTATATTTTTTCCAAGTGATGCAAGAGAATAAATTGTACTTGGCAAATGTCTTACAGTAATCTAATAAAATCTTATGAATTGAATTTAAATTGTCTGGTTCATCATCAAACACACTTGCACGTTTCAAAGCCTTCTCCAAGAAAAGTTTATCACAGGTACAATATCATTTTGGTATCAGCCAAGTCATAGCTTGTTTGGAAATAGACCAACTACCTAAATATATACACAGTAAAAATAAATTATATACACTGACTTGTTTATTTTTACTTCAATAATACTCCACTTCCTCTTTCATTTACATTCAACTGAAGAGAGTATGATTCATATCAAAAACCTGCTTACACATGCAAAACTGGTAGAACCTAAAAGGTATTGCATAGGTGATATAAATAGCGACAGCATCCCATTGGAAATTCTGTTCTTAGTTCACATTTCCTTCTATGCTATAGATCTCATGAATGCAAATTCTAATAGTATTAATAATATCAACCTTTATTAAATAATATTGGAACTAGATAAACCTAAGATACAATCTGAATTACATTTTCTGAAACCCCAATTTCTCATTCTCTTTTTTGCATCTTACCAACCATGAATCACCACAGGACATGCCTAACTTTCCTCTACTCTGAGCAGAGTTTGTTAACACAAAATAATAAATCTATTCAGATTACTTCAGATGGCTGCTCTGTTACCCTGTCCTGCATCACCTCAATGTTGATTAGATCTCAGTGAGTGCAATTATTAGTGGGAGTAATGCAGGTGTGAAGGAAGCTGGAGCTCTGCAGACCACTGCCATCCTCAGTCTGCCAGCCAGCCCTGTGTAGGGTGTCCTCACCACTGTGTTTGACAGGATTGAGAATCCAGCAAGGATACAGGCAACATAAGAAAGATTCCTTTCCAGCCCAATATGCTATTCAAACTTTGATTTGGGCCTTAATAATCAATATCATCTTTGAACCATTCATTTTCTATTTGCCTAGCAGAAGTATAAAGACGAATAAAATAATGAAAATCTCACTCTGGAGTTACATAAAATGATTTCTAACCTGACCTGATTTTGCCACTTACTACTTCTCTGTCCTTGAGCAAATTACTTAACCTCTCTGAGCCTCATCTGCTCAAAAGAAAAATGTGTATAATATGTTCTATCTCATAGGTTCTTTGTGAGACTTCAGTGAAACAGTGAATATAAAATACTTTGCAGTGTTTGGCACTTAGCTGCAAGCAATAAAACTACAACTGACCAATCCTTGTGCATAAAAGATGAGGAAAGTGTGATAGTGTAGTAATAACAGAATCATTAGAGTTGTGATGAGTATATAATTAGAAATGGATTCTGAATGATTTTAGGTTTTTTTTAAAAGAGAGAAATACACTTGGGTAAGGAAAATGTTGTTCTTCAGACTCTCAAAGTTGGTTATATAAATAAACTGGCAGAATTAAAATAATATGTTGTGAGGTAGATAATCATAGACTCTCCCTTTCATCAGAACCTCTCTGCTTCCAATAACAAAGCACAGTAACCAAATTCACTCTGCTAAGTGGCACAGGTGTCTGGTCCAAAACTGTGCCAGGCAAAGCACAAATATCCTACATTGCCTTGAGATACTCAAAGTTCTCACATGTCTCTCCAGGGAGTATTTCATACCACACCTCCATGCACACCTGTCCTCAAGAAAGGATCTCACATCAGCCAAGAGAAAAATATCCAGACAGTCTTCACCTCATCATGAAGAGAGTTGTTGAGTTGAGTGGAAACACTCAATTTCCACCACAGAAGATTTTAAGTAAATCTTAAAATTGGTGCAGTAAAATCTTTAAAAAGGTGCAGGATCACCTTTCAGGGGAACAGATGGAGTCATCCTCCTGCACAGAGGGCAAACTAGACATTTTTTCCTAACATTAAACCCTAACATTTTATATTAGATTTTGATAAAATTTTTGAGTTATTTATTATCACTACACTCACTGATTTTTGCATTATCCCTTTGTCATCTGTGACAAATGAAAATATATAATGTCTATTAAGAAAAGTTGTCATATTGATAAGATGAATAGATGTCAAGTGGGAATGATTATTAATGTTTATGTTAACTCAAAAGTAAGATTCCTGAACAAATACCTATATCCTTCCATGTCACCCACCTCCCTCTACAAGCCATTCTACACACACACACACACACACACACACACACACCCTCTGCCTCCATGGCTTCCTCAGCACTGTCTCACTACTGATTCACTGAACTCCACAACAGGTAAGACTCTCGTCAGGTCCATGAGTCTCCTCCTTGCCTTGGTGGAGCAGGTGAAATAACCAGGACACAGAGCACCTCAGGAGGGTGGAGGAGAGCAAAGAGAGCAAGCAGTGTAAGCAGAGCAAGATGAATAGAAGCAGGCAGAGCTTCAGACACCTACCAGCTGATGGAAAGCACTTGTGATGTGGGTAGAGAGGGTTTTTCCTAAAGTTTCTAGGCAAGAAGAATGAGTTCCTAAAGCCTGAACTCTATCTTGCATAAGATGCCATGGTGTAGAACCAAGATTTTGTGCTTTATCCTCTTGAATCCAAGACATATATTTCTTACTCAACCCTGGTATTAATTGGGTTCTTAAATTCTGAATTTATAATGACATTGAGTAATAATGGACCTGGAGGCAACATCCCAAATGACTCAGTCCTCCAAAGCAGGAAATATGAAGGAGCAAAGGGAGTAATTAGGGACTTTCATCTCCTTCCTTATCCCTGGTTCACTCTTCACTTAGTTTATAATTTGATGCATTCATTAAGGAAGTAGTTTGAAAATGTATAACCTGTTTGATTAACTGTCAGAAAAGCAATAGAAATACCACATTTTCTCTACCTTAGTATTCCCAGCATTAAAATTTTAGTGTTTTCTTTCCAATCACACCACCACATGATTCTAACATATTTTGACTATATATAATTATCTTATATATGTAATTTTGCTCTTTTTGTTTAACATAAATTTTATTTAATTTTTTAAAAAATATTTTCCATATCAATTGTTACAACAATCATTTTTATAGTAGCATTTGTTCTATATAATATGTATGCCCACTTAATCGACCATCTTAAATATTCTGAGATTTTATTTTTAATGGTTCTCCATTTATTATCCAAATAAACAAATATAGATAGAAGAATAGATAGGAAGATGAATGGATTGATGGATTTATAGATAAGTGGCTAGCCACATGGATAGACACATAGACACATGTGTATAATGAATTATAATAAACCTCTTCACCATACTGTTGTCTCTATTTAAGCCTCTATTAAAGATAATGTCATTAAAGTAGTAATACTATAATGTTTATGATTACTATAGTTTATAAGGTTATTGTCTAATAACTTTGCTAGCAGCAGTACATAATGATAGATTTTACTAGTAGTATTTATTACCATATTTTAAAATGTCAATCATTTTTTCCATAAAAAATTGACAACCAACCATTTTTTAATATGCATTTTTGGTTACTCCTCAGGTTAAATATAATCATAAATTTCTATTTATTATTTTTCTTTATATCAATTAAAACTACATGGTGTGGATTGTAAGGTAAGACAAATGGACAAATGGAAGAGAATAGACAGCATAAAAACACAACTGTTGGATATATGAAAAACTGATTCAATTCAAAGTTCTAATGAATAGCCATAGAAATTTTTTTCAATAAATTTCACTGGACAACTGGATCAACAAGGAAAAAAATAAAACTAATATATTACCAAATATCATACATAGGATTAAAATCAATTCCAAGGGTATTATAAACTTGATTGGGAAGAAAAACAATTCAACTTTCTTTTATTAGAGTTTTACCATTCTCAATAGTAGGTGTCTTCCCCCTGACAAACTCGGCATGTATAAAATTCAATTTCAGTTCACCATCTTCCCTTTTTTTTTCTTCCTTCATCTCTCTCCCTCTCTTGCTCTTCTTTCTGTACTCTGCTTGACTTCCTTTCACTCATCTATTTGTCTATATTTGATTGGTTCATTTTACTTATACATAATGGTGATATTCCCTGTGGTATATCTATCTATACATATAACATAATTTTTTTAGAATTCATTCCACATTACCTACCTACTCTTTTTCAAATCTCCACTCTAATCTCTCACTCTCCCTCTTCTACTGCTGATCTTCCCTATATCTTTATGACATCCTGTCCTTCCCTCCTTTCCTTTATTTCACTCTAGTTTCCATATGAGAAAAAAAACATTCAACTTTTGGGTTTCTGAATCTGGCTTATTTCACTTAGCATGATGTTTTCCATTTCCATCCAATTACAATCAAACATCATAATTTCATTCTTCTTTATGGCTGAGTAGATTTCCATGGTGTATATATACCACATTTTCTTGATTCATTAATTGTCGGGTATTTGGGTTGACTCCGTGAATTACCTATTGTGAATCATGCTGCTATAAACTTTGAGGTAGCTGTATTGCTATAATACGTTGATTTTAGTTCATGTGAGAGAACACTAGGGAGTGGGATAGCTGGGTCATATGGTGGTCCCATCTCTAGTTTTCTGAGGAATTTCCAGACTGCTTTCCAGAGTGGTTGTACTAGTCTGCAGTCCCACCAACAAAGTTCAATTATACCATTTTTCCCACATCCTTGTCACCATTTATTAATATTCATATTCTTGATCATTGTCATTCTGACCAGAGTAGATGAAATTTTAATGCAGTTTTGATTTGCATTTCCCTGATTGCAAGAGATGTTAAACATCTTTTGTATATTCAATGGCCATTTGTATTTATTCTTTTGGGAAGTTTCTGTTTAGTTCTTTTGCCCATTTATTGGTTGGATTAGTTGTTATTCTGGTGTTTAGTTTTTCAAGTTTTTATGTACTTTGGCCATTAATCCCTGTCACAAGAGTAGCTGGCTAGTATTTTCTCCCATTCTATCATCTCTTTCTGTGTGCCCTTGATTGTGTCCTTTGCCATGCAGAAACTTTTTAATTTGATGGCATCCCACTTACTGATTATTGGTTTTATTTATTACACTTTGGGGGATGTTTTAGGAAGTTGGTGCCAAAACCAGTATGAGTGTAGACCCTGTTTTCTTAAAGAACTTGCAAGGTTTCTGGTCTAATTCTTAAGTCTTTGATCCTTTTTGATTTGATTTTTATTCAGGGTGAGAAATAGGGATCTCATTTCATTCTTCTACATATAACTGTGCAGGTTTCCCAGTACCATTCATTAAAGACTATCTTTTCTACAAAATATATACCCCTTTGTCGAGTATCACATGGTTTTAAGTATGTGGGCTTATCTCCTTCTTCTATTCTCTTACACTAAACTTCATGTCTATTTTGATGCCCATACCATTCTGACTTTTGATACTACAGCTCTAGTATAATTTCAGATCAGGTATTGTTATGCCCACTGCATCACTTTTCTTGTTCAGTATTGTTTTTGGCTATTCTGGGTCTCTTATTCTTCCAATAAATTTAAGGATGACTTTTTCAAACTCTATAAAGAATGGTATTGGGGCTGGACATGGTGGAACAGTCCTGTCACCCCAGCAACTCAGAGGCTGAGGCAGAAGATCACAAGTTCAAGCCACCTTCAGCAAATTAGGGAGGCCCTAATCAGCTTAGCAATAACCTGTCGAAAGAAAGAAAGAGAGAGAGAGAGAGATAGAGAGAAAGCAAGCAAGCTGGGGATGTGACTCAGTGACTAAACACCTCTGTGTTCAATCCGAAGAAGAAGAAGAAGAAGAAGAAGGAGAAGGAGAAGGAGAAGGAGAAGGAGAAGGAGAAGGAGAAGGAGAAGGAGAAAAGGAGTAGGAGGAGGAGGAGGAGGAGGAGGAGGAAGGAGGAGGAGGG